>JAVTVY010016838.1:0-62054 GCA_036873755.1 Hanleya hanleyi | reverse complement strand
ACATATTTCTTTCGGGAAGCATCCTATGTATTGGCGGACCGACGAATTATCAGCGATGACATTGACAGCTGGCTGAATTGACAGATAATCCTGTAGACAAATGTACGACAGAAAATAAAGATTTAATTTACGTGAATCACTGCAAATGGATCGTTTGCTATTCCATGATTCCTTCACCTTATGGCTTAAAAGATGGCGGACTTTTTCTAAACAGAAACAAAACTGGTTTGTGGAAAACCTGGTTCCGAGAGGACTTCACGCTTTCCTAAATATAGCCACTATATATCCTATTGCTGCAGGAAGAACTTCTGTCCGCGGCTGTGGGAACGAGTTTAACTCTTCTTAACAGTTACGATCCTTCTGCATATAACTTGCCATTACAAATCAACACCAACTACTGATTGGAGAATGTATGTTGTTGTTATGGTGGTTTCAGCAGAAAGACACTGAGTGCATGTAACATGTAGAGCTCTTTGTGTAGATCAGGGAAATGCTTGCAACATTCCAAGAATATTTCAGAAGCAGAATGGAAAGAAAACATTTTTGAATACAGGCAAATTATTATGTAAATGATTTGAAAACCACTGAATTTGAGAAAATTACCATAAAAAGAAAATGGTAAGGGTCTTGAGGGCTAAGCTCAAATAGCGAAAATTCCAAACTAACTCAACACACATATTTCATGAAAATGAAAATGAATTCAGACAAAGTAAATTATCCCATAGTTTCTAAAATAAATTACACTTATACTGGTATTATTTAAGACTAAATTACTGCCCGAACACGCTTTCTAATGAGAATGAGTTAGCCCCACAAAATCACTCAACATGCGCCTCTCAAAATCTGTGGTTTAGCAGACGACATATTTTGAGTAGGAAAGTAGTGCCACTGAAAAATTAACAAATGCACGCATAATATTAGATGAATGCAAATGTAACTTGAAGATATCAGACCTGAAACTATTCACAAACATTAAAAACACAGAAACCTGGACACTCTAAAGAAGGAAGTTTCAGACCTCTTTCTTGTCGCGTAAAAACTCTATCTTTTGCTTTGTTAGCAAGACACAGCGCTGGTGCTCAAGTTTTTCCTCACAATAAGACAGGACCATTGGTCCCTACGCGTCTAAATCGCCCCGTAAAAAGGAGAAACGTCGTTGTTGTGGGCAAACATCATCATATGTAATATTTCATTGCGCCAGGGCGTCAGTTGTAGGTACCAGACCACTATTAAAAATAGTGCCGATCCGTTATCAACCTCTGCCAGAGAAGTGAATTGTTTTCAATATTTTTTCCAGTCTCCGTTGCGAGGAATAATTGAAGGCCAGTGGTGGGTGATTGGAGTATGATATGTGTTTGGTTCCGCTGTGAGTTTGATTTTAACTCAAGGCCTAATAAGTTGCTAAGAGGGACTATTTGGGTGCCTGTGCACCGCTTTCTGAAAGCAGAGAAAAAAGCAAAAATTGTGACGTAATTTGTACGAGCGCATAACTCAAAATTTCGATGGGCGACCCCCGTCAAGAAGCCTGTCCGGTTGTAGCACTTGAATAAAGGTACTTCTTGCCGAAATATGGGAGTCTAGACTTAATTAATCAATCGGGGAGATGCAATTACGTTAGCAGCTCTTAACATTGCCGTCAATGTAAATTTTGATAGTGGTCTGGACCCTGTATGTGTATGGCACAGGGGAGACTATTCTGTATGTCGTATCGATTGGTGTGTTATTCTATTCAGAAGGCAGGTTAGTGATGCTCTGATTGCAGTAAGCGCGGTGATTTCTCGGCAACTTCAAAGTTTTTATTATAAGAATGCCTGGATGGCCTTGAACCCTCAATACTTTCAGCGAGAAGTCTGTCCAAACCTATAACAGGCGATAGATTCTGTCTAAACTCGGAAATATGGAGATTTAAACAATACGAAATTACAAGCGTCTAGTCCGTCATTCATAATTCAGCCGCCGTCCACTAAAGAATATCCGCGTCCATAATCCAAAGACCTATTCCATATTCCATATAACAGTATTAGCACCAAATTCAAAAGGACAATCATAGTATACATAAGCATAGGCTAGTTTCTTGCAAGAGAAAAGCGGTCAACAGTTTTCAATGATGCCGACAAGACATCATGATGTTCCAAAAATATGAAATTCGTATCGCTGATTAGTATTCTTATTCCAAAATAATCGTTGTAAAGTCGTCATCTAGAGAATGATGTATCTCAGTCACGCTTTGATTGTGAGTGTTCATATGAACACCATGAGGACCTTGAAGTACATGGGTTCATACGGCCCCTAGCCCCGAGTAAGAAAAACATTCTTACCTCACGAGTGGCATCACGTGAATGAAGTTTCTGTCGGTTATGCTGAACTGCTCCTCTCCACTTGAAAAAGAAAATGACTGAGACGACTGCCAAGACGACCATTAATGTGGTCAGGACTCCCACCGCCACATACAGAATGGTAATTTGCTTCGCTTCTTGTCCACAGGTTGTCTGTGCACCTGAATAAAGTGAAGATTACACCATTGCTTTTGTTCTAAAAACGGCCATTTATAATTAACTGGTCATGTCTCTGTTGGTCTATCAATGTTATTTTTCAGGCCGCGGTGAAGGAGCTCATGATATCGTGATATACGCTTTATCTAGCTAATATGTTAACAGTACGGCTTATAGCGTTGGACACACCTGTTCTCGCCAGATCACCGAAGTTAAGCAACGTTAAGCTAGGTCAATACTTGGATGGATGACCGGGTGCTGTACTGGCTGGGCTGATCAGTGTCCAGGGTAAAAGGAACTGTGAGCACTCTCGTGTTCTGGCACACGAAGGCACCGTCGTGATATGATTGAAACAAGGTTGAAAACGATGTTAAACCCTACTACTCACTCACTCACTCCCAATACAACAGATACATATGTGTGTGCAATAAGTACGGACGTTAACTGGTTGGTTTTATTTTGTGGCCAAAGTTTCCCGACCAGTGGTTACAATCATGTTCACATTTCAAGTGAAATACTACACTAAAGTTCCGTCATTTATCTTGACATAGTGAATGGGGTAAAGCCGTAAACGTACGTGGTGCCAAAGAGCCAATGAAGATATGAGCTTGCCAACACCGTGCAGCGAGGATTCTCTTTGGTTTATGCATTGGATTTACCATCTTCATTTTGTCAAGCCAATTTCTACGTTCCCACTTCGAACATGCCTTGATTTATCTTACCCTCTTTAGTGTTCAAATCCGAGGTGTAAATTTCACCTACGAACGAGAGACGAATCAATCAGAACATACCCGCCGATTGTGAGTAGAGTGACATCATCCTCAATTAGCGGCGTCATTCCTCCTAATATGGTGTTTGTATTATCCCACTATATAGATCAGCCAATCAATAACGCTCTTCTACGACCCATTTCGAAATTCAAATGTTTTCGAGGTCAGTGGCGTCTCATGTCTATTTACAAAGTGGGACCGTAGAAATTCGCTTGATAAAATGAAGATGGGGATTTCCAAATATGGCAAGGGGTGGTTGTATTGATTTTCAAAGTAGCCAATCCAATTTGAATTGTAAAGCGGTCATACAGTTGCACTTCTCCTAATATGGACCACGGAATATTTATAGAGCTATGTCATCACCAAACCGTATTCGGATCATAAAATGTGTTATGTTCAGCCAAAGCAACACGTGTAGTGTTCGACTTAGGTATGCGAAGATGGGTTACAATATGCACTGGTGAATTGTCGAAGTCAAGAAAACTTACCTGGGATACTGACCGTAATCCCAGATTGGATTCTTTCAGTAGTGGTAACTGTATCGGTGTAGGTAGATACGCTGAGAGAGAGATTGCTGATTTCACAGATGAATTGTCGATTGTAACTGTTACACTTGACATCGGTAATGTCAAACCCATACGATGGAAGAAGAGAAAGGCAGTATGGACCACCGGACAGGCATTTCCCGGAAACAACACTGAAATCTATTTTTTCTCCAGTGTTCCCCCACTTCCACTCCCCATCCACGTTTTTTCCGGAGGTAAGCCACCCATTTTGAATATGACATCGGATGGGAGCTATTGCACAATAAAAAGATAATATGATGTTAATGGTTGGCGATGAGAGGTTAACAAAGTGCTCGAATACATACACAGGGTATAGTGATAACATGTCTGTTACATGCATGTTGCACGATATATAATCTATAATTGTATTAGTCAGTTCACTGATTTCTTGTTTCTACGTTTGTGTTTATGCAATTGTGTGTTTTTTCTTATGTACTTGTCATTAGCCCTTGTGGCATCGTAGTTCAATAAAACATGATTGATTGTACGGTAATAAGATACAAGCCTTGCAATATTTCACACCAGAAACTCCATATTCTGAAGTCGCGCCAATGAATATAATTCATTAGAAGACCAGAGTGCCCGTCTAACAAAAATCTGCAGATTATACATCCACCGAGATAGGCGTTGGAGATTTTCTAGTTTCGTATTAATTAATAATATTTATCAGTATACCTTTCCATAATGAATATAAACTGACGTTTTCTTGAACTGATGAGCACTTATTTCAGCCCTCCAGCTTAGGGCAGCATGGTTTGTACCATGCTTGTCTGGCACAGGAGGTAGATTAAAGTGCCAAACAAATTAGGGTCTCTGACGATCTATTGTGATTAGTGTCTGTAGAGCCTAATTGTCAAAATTCGAAATTCAATTTTTTTTGTAGTTTTGGTCAGGTTTTTTGTTACGGTTAGGGTTTTGCTAGGGTGTTTGTTTGGGTCATCCTCGCCGTGTGACCAATAAGGTTAGGTTCGCCGTTAAACTTCAAACAACCAACCAACCTGAGCATTGATACCCCCGCCCTTTATAGGTTTTCCAGAGGAAATAAATTTCCTATCTTGTTTTAAAATTTACCTCTTTGGCACAACTGAGTCGTTGAACTTGGTATGTTTCATTTACAGACTATTTGGCAAAAAAAAAAAACGAATTGTGAAAGATAATTACGTGAGAATATTACTTCAAAAAGTTTGTTGAACTGAGGGATCAAAGCGCAATCAAATATATTTTCCAAGTTAGTTAGAGATGCAGCCCAACCATACTGAAAGGGATACGTTGTGCTTTCATTCCCAAACTCTTAAATGTTTTCTTTACTGAACCTGTTTTCTAATTGACATTATACGTTTGGTAAAGTTTTGATGGTAGGGAATCCACATTTTTATACGCCTGCCAAAAGGCGGACGTATTATGTGATGGCGGTTTCCGTCCGTCTGTCCGTCCATCCGTCTGTCCGTCCCAATCAAGCCATTGACCTAGGTCATGCATGTATCATGCATGTGTGTATGTTCTAAATCATATAGAGGGTCTGGTGGAGGGGATGTTTGTGTTTTAGCCCTAAATTACATACCCTGTATACAATTTCTGCAAGGATGGAAGCCTAGAAAATTAGAATTTCTTGCCAACATGGCAAATATATGATAAGTCTTCCTTAAACTGTTTTCTTCTGTATATGTTAAGTGTTCTAAATAAAGTTTTTATCAACCAGTGATTTATGACATCCTTTCAGGAAAACACTCTAAGTCAACCTCTGAATAGTATCCATTTTGTATTCATGCTCTAAAGCAGGAAATCTCTGTGAAAATGACATAGGAACATATATAAGAATAGCAGAAAATATTTGACTTCACTAATATAGACCAGGTGAAACAATATCTAGCCAAAATAGTTGACCAAGCTATGGAACTAATTTTTCCATAGAGAAAATACGGGTAGCCACTTTGTCATGTACCAAAATTTAGATCCAGGTCAATAGTCAAGATCACTGTTACACCAGAATCAAGGCCAAAGGTCAGTGTGACTTAAAACTCAGGAAATCATTAAAAACTACTAGTTTTTGGTGAGTGGATTCAATAGGGGGAAATGAAGTTCGCATACCAAAAATTAGGTCAAGGTCAAAGGTCACTGTGACCCCAAAACCAGGAAATTGTTAAAAATCATGTTTTTTGTGTCCGTTGAGAAATTATGGGGTTTGTCATGTACCAAAATTAACGTCAAGGTCACGGTGACCACAGAATCGAGAAATCTTTGAAAACTAATGTAGGTCAAGGGCGAATGTCAAGGTCACTGTGACCCCCAAAATCATGAAATTCATAAAAATCATGATTTTTTGTGTCCATTGATATATTGACGGGAAGATGTGTAGTGTACCAAAATTTAGGTCAAGGTCAAAGGTCAAGGTCACTGTGACTCCAAAATCAGATATCATTAAGTCACATTTTTTCATATGCCTATCGAAGATGAGGTCATGTAATGCGATGTTGCGTTCTGTCCATCCATCCATTAACATTTGTTGTCCATACGATATCTCTAGTTTCATGATATGGAATGGTATCAAATACCTTACTCACATGGTGAAGAGGAGCCATACATCAATTTGTCAAAGGTCAAGGTCCCCCAAAACTGAATCATTTTTAGCTGATTATATGTGTTAGATTGGAATATTCAGAGTTCTCTCCCCAACATGTATATGGCATTTGTCCTGTGTTTGGCCTTTGGAACAGCTACATTTAGTTAAACTGTTGTGAAATAAAAACCATACTTTTGCTAATTTAACGGGGAGAGGGGTCCTTTATGAACTTCATACCTGTTTATCAACTCAAGAATGTGGTTTACTTCATCCCTTTCTTCTTCCTTCATGAAAATTCTCTCGTCTGAAAGAAATGCATTTGCAGGAAAACTACTATTTTCTTGTTTTTGATTTTGTCGATTTCAGTGTGGGATATGTGAGCTCTCGGTTCTTGCTCCAAAAATCAACTAGTTTCCAAGAGTTAAGCTTATTTTAGTTTATCATTCAATTTTAGATGTGATATATGTTACATTCTCAGAAGCACAAAATTGTAGACCTTTCTCTGGATTGCTAGCTACCAATTGGAATCAAGGCTATTAAACAACCTTGAAATTTGAACCAATATAATTCCAGATATACGGGCGTATATTGAAGCCCCTTGGGCTCTTGTTCTGCATGGAATACAGTTGGTCAGCAGCCCTAATGACCATGTTGAATGTATGCACATTCATCTTATGGTGAACCTAATGAGAAAAATGCTAGTAAATAGACAGACTGTCAATAGTGGATCCGTTTGCACCGATGTCCAAATGTTATAGACAAATATACACAATAGCGATTATAATTATTACGAATTGCCATTGAGGTTGAAATACGTTACAGAGAACAGCGACACCATTTTTTTTTATTATGTTGCGTTTCTTCGTGAGCAATTATATACTGTATTAGGCATATTCACTGTATAACATTCGGTCATACATGGAAACGTGAAAGTTTTAGGAACCCGCATGGCCGCCATTTTGAAATTAACCGTGGTTATGTAGTCCACAGTTTCGGATTATTGTCCCTCGCAATTATAATACTGTAGAGCGCCCGGGTATGACTATATGAGAATTCCTCCTCCCGTTTTAGTAGCCAATATTTATAGTGCAATGCCTCTCCAACAGATTTGACCTCCCAACTGATTAGTGCACTGAAAGACGCCCTCAGTCATTCAAGTCATGTGCGATAACTTGGCAGATACTGCGATAAAGTCTGTGGAGAACAAGTTCAACGATCGTTTCTTGAAATTAGAGAATAAAATTGAGGAGCTCCAACTAAATATTACAGAAAAGGATGGGATTATTGATGGCCTTCGTAACGAACTACACGAATATAACCAATACTCAAGGCGTAGCAGTGTAAGAATCAGTGGGGTTCCCGAGGGGACATCATAGACATTGCCAAAAAGATAAATAGCTCTATCACATTACAGGATAGGAATCGGGGGAGAGACTGTCCGCGCACTATTGTCTGCAAATTTACTTCATAGAGGGCCCGAGATGCATTGATTAGAAAGAAAATGCTTCTAAAAGATAAATGGCCCCTGATGCTCCAAAACATTACCACGATGGCCAGCCAAGGCGCGTCAATTAAAGGGAGAAAAGAATCCCTTAGACTTCTGTTAGTCTTGAAGCTGAGCCAATTTGTGAGCTAAATGAACTAACTATTACGGTATTGGTAATCATTTATGGACTCGAAACTGCAAGAGTGTCTGTATCAGACACGCCCACGCTTTAGATGTTGTGATCTGAGATCTTGTATATGTATATGCCGAAGATCTTGTACATGTCTGCCTGACTGTCTGCACTTACACATTACATCATCGCACCTAATTGTAGAACATGATCACCTATATAGGCGACTGTTTCTATATAAGCCGACGTGAATCTTATGTCGCTGACACTGCGTATTGGCCTATTAGTGTTTCTCCATCACTCCTAAATTGGTCATCTATGTAAACTTCAAAACGGATGCACTGTATGCAATACAGCCTTCCAGACAGCTGTTTCAAGTTTCAACACAGTACCAAACAATGTCACATGCCCGTCCTGTTTCACTGATGACGACCAAGCTGTTTTACCTATAAACTGTTCATGTGTCACAAAAAGCGTTATACTATCGACTTGTGTGCTCTCTGCCTGATAGTATGATTGCATATTTGATATTCCAGTTAAAATTTGTAAATATTAGTTATATGGTGTATCTAATGATTTACTAAATTTCTCAATTCGGATACTATCTCACAGCAAAGATAAATAGGTAGCTACGGTGTTGATTTTTTTCAATAGCCCCAAATCGGCGACAAGATTTAAGATTTATTGTAATTAAATGCAGATATACTCCTTATCTAAGCGAGTTTCTATGGACAAAATAAGTTCGCAGAAGTAACTATGATGATCTTTAGAGGCACCTGATTTCCCGCTAATGATATACCTAAATAATGACCAGGGTCAACAGCCTAAGTTAGCCTGAGAGGCCTTCGCAAAATGCTGCTTTATAAAAAATGTGTTTCACTGATATATTGTTCCGAATATCTATCGATAGATGTTTTTATTTCCATTTTTGTGTGTTTCATATACATATGTAAGAGAACCACCCGTGTCGCGCCGCACCTCAATTTCAATGATTGATTCGCTGGTTATCGTGCGGCGATTGGCTTGTTTGGTCGCTGCTTCATATAAATACATTTCTTTCCATATAAAAATATTCAACTCTACGAAATTACGGAGTCTTAGTGCATTTTCGTATTTAGCAACTTCATTTTTGTCGAATTTTCTAAGAACAAATGTATTCAACTTCTTGTTAATTTCCATATTATTAATATTATCAGAAGACATTCATCCAAATCCAGGCCGTAATAATGATCACAAAGTATCTATTATCCAGTGCAATGTAAATGGCCTTGTCCAAACAACTTCTTGAAGCTAACCTGGCAAGCTATGCCGACAAGACATCATGATGTTCCAAAGACGTAAGTTCCATCAACTTGTAATGTGCTGTCGCATTGTACGGTACTGCGAATTTCCTTAAAACGTCATCCCCCACCAACTCCCCTTGCAAGTAATCCGTGTAACATAGGTTCCCATCACGAATTTACGCCATTTATGTGTAGGATCGAACTATTTAGAGGATCATTCTTTCCAATTACAGTCCGTGAATGGAATATTCGTCCTCATTCTATTAGAACTTGCGCTACAATTTTTGCTTTTGAACGCAAACTACGAAATTTGCCCCTTATGCTAAGCCTCACACATGGAATTATGTAGGTTCTCGAAAAGAAAATTTATGTCGACTTAGAAATGGATGTAGCAACTTGAAAAGGCACTTGTTTAATAATTTTTCATCAGAAAAGTTACGATTTAATTGCGATCACTGTGACGAAACTGTTACACATTTTTTGTTTCATTGTCCATTATTTACAACCCAAAGAGCCAATCTATTAAATAATCTTTCCACCATCTACAATCTAAATCTCCTAACAGCCAGAACACTTTTACTTGGTGACCTAGACAAAGATGAAGCATCTAATATATCAATTCCAAAATATCATGGAAGTTATGTCACGGAGGAATTTGGCCAAATTTAAATGAGCCTCAGTTGTTAACTCAGGATTATGAATTACAAGCGTCTATTCCGTCGTCCATTAGGGAATATCCGCGTCCATAATCCAAAGACCTATTCCATATTCCATATAACAGTATTAGCACCAAATTCAAAAAGACAATCATAGTATACATAAACATAGGCTTGTTTCCTGCAAGAGAGAAGCGGTCATCAGTTTTCAATGATGCCGGCAAGACATAATAATAAATTCTGTATTTCGAGAGGGCGACACAATCAGTTTGCATAAACTGTTCTCCCTCGAGGCCCTCAGATAAAAAAAAAAAATATTTTAAGCATGGCATACCGGATTTTTTTTAGCGGAGCATATTTACAAATGTACATAGTTGTTTCTTGAAAGAGTTCACAGACTTGGCTTCCTTTATGGACTGGGGTAGGCTATTCCAAATTATTGGGCCAGAGTATCTCAAACTTCCCTTGAAGTATTCGGTTCTGCATTTGGCGATATATAATTTATTTGTGGTGGTTGATCTTAAATTTCGCTTTGAGACTTGAGCAGTGTTCAGAAATAATTTAGAGATAGTAGAGCATGGCATGCAACTGAGACTTTTATAGATCAAAATAGCTTTCTGAGTAAATATTCTTTCGTAGATGGTCATCCAATTCAGTTGTTTGATGAGGGGGAGAGAAGGGGCGGTGGAGTCTGCATTCATTATAATTCTGGCATTACGTTTTTGAAGCCGGTGAACTCTTTCAATAGACATTTCAGGAGCATTCCCCCAGATAGTGATACAATAATCTATATGAGGCTGTACAAGAAAAATAACGAAAAAACCTTCTCAACTTTCTACATCATTATATTCCGACTGCAGTTTCGAACGTAATGTTCTTTTCAAGGAATACTGTTTTCAAATGACAGACTGGTATATATACAAATACAGGGCACAACGGTCGCTAGACGACGTGCCTGGCTTAAGCAAGCAGTGACTTGATAACATGCTGACATTAATAGAAACAGTTGGTCACAATAAACATGAAAAGAGAGATTAAAAGGGATAATTCAAATGAGTACAATACATGCAGTAAACAATAATCAAAATCAAACATAATTGGTCTGCGAAGTAGAGGTGGGTATTTTCAGGATATGACATGCTTCAACAGTTTGATAAATACGTACATGTATTGCATGAAATCTAATTTCACAAAGTTGTTAAACAAACAAAATAACAAATATATTCAAGGTCCATGTGATGAATAAAACATTTGTTTAGCTTTCCGTGATAAAATATGTCTATTTCTATACAGCAGGCCTATTAATGTAGAAATTTTCTTTGTGACAACATCCGCATGCAACTTCCATGTAAGAGCACTGTCTATATGGACACCAAGCAACTTAACTTCATCGACATTCTTGATAGGTTGTTGGTCTAGAACTATGTTGAATGTCACAGAGTCCATGTGATTCAGTTTCTGAGAACTGGCAATAAGCATGGCCAATGTTTTCTCAGGGTGTATAATCAGTCTATTATCTGCACACCACTTACGGGTCCTTTCAAGGTTGTTGTTTAAAGCTATTTGTACTTCCTGGACAGTTTTACCTGGTATCATCAGCAAACATTTCAATGGCTGTAGCTGAGTCTGCATTTTCTAATAGTAGATCATTCACATAAATAATAAACAAAAGTGGACCAAGTATAGACCCCTGTGGCACGCCTGCTGATATTTCATTTGGGTTTGATGTAGTGTTTCTAATTTCTACTGTTTGTTGCCGATTATGTAGATAAGATTCCATCCAGTTATATGCAGATTGACTGAAGTGATAACATTTGAGTTTTGGGAGGAGAGTTGTGTGATCTACAAGATCAAAGGCCTTCTTGAAATCTATATAAATGGCACCAACTACTTCCTGATCATCTATTGCCTTAAGCCACTGTTCTGTAAGTTTGGTAAGGGTTGTTTGAGTCGAGTATTGGGGCCTGAAGCCAGACTGTCCTTCATGCAGTAAATTATATGATTGCAGGTACCCATACAGGTGATCATGGACATGTCTTTCTATGATCTTCGAAACAACTGGCAAAATAGAGATTGGCCTGTAGTTCTCGGCCATTGTTTTCTTACCAGCTTTGTAAATGGGAACAACTCTTGCCAATTTCCATTGTGATGGAAATATATTAGTTGATATACTGAGATTGATTATTTTAGTGAGGGATTCTGTGATAATTGGAGCAGCTAGTTTCAAGAATGTTGTACTTAATCCATCTGTACCTGTGCTTTTGGAAGTATCCAGGCCATTGAGGTAGTTATAGACTTTGGAGGTGGAGATAAATGGAATTGTGTATTCAGATTGAATGGGAACTTTTTCATTCACATACGATGTCAACTTTTCAAGATCAGGCTCAGGAGGCAGTTGGTTTTGTTGAAGGTAACTGGAGATATGTGTGAAGTAATCATTTAGATGGTTCACTATTACTGGGGTGTTTGATGTTATGTTCCCATTGACATTTAAATGGGCCGGTCATGTACTCTGTGTATTTGATTTTGGATTTATCTGTTGTAGGATCTTCCAAACATTTTTGGTTTCATCTTTTTGTAATTCATTTTCTATATATTGTTTTTTACTCATTTTAATTCGGAAATTCACTTTGTTTCTCCAGAGAGACTCGTTTTTTCTGTCTTTTTGAGAGTGAAAATAATCTCTGTTTCTCATAGCTTCCCTAATTTCATCGGTCATCCATACCGGTGTGGAATTGTAGCGAACTCTGCGCTCCCTTATGGGAGCATGGGAATCAATGACTTCAAGTACTAAAGCTGTCCACACTGATAAAGCATTTTCCAGGTTGGTTTCTGCTTCTAACTGGTGCCATGGTTGTTTTTTTTAGGTCATTAATATACATTTGTTCATCAAAGTGTTTCATGCATCTGTAATGAATGGTTTGATGCTCACATTTTGGAGGTGCGGTACTCGCATTTACAGATCTGACCAGGCAGATGGGGTAGTGGTCACTCAGTGATATTTTGGGCACCTTAGTTTCATAAATGTTGCTTGGATTGGTAGTGTAAATGTGATATATGAGTGATGAGCTTTTTTTCTGTAACACGAGTTGGCTCATTCACTAATTGCTCGAGACTGTAGCTGTCAACACAACTTGCCCATTTTGTGTTATCTTGAAGAAGATTTATGTTAAAATCTCCCAGTAATAACATTTCCTTCTGTTCAGTAAAGGCTTTGTCCAACATATGGTCAAATGTGTCAATCCATGATGTGAGGGAGTCTGGAGGGCGATAGATAAAAGCTACCAGATACGGTTTGGAACGAGAAGGTTTAATTTCAATCCACATGATTTCATGACTATCTACCTCCAAATCTGTTCTCCTTTCATGACAAATAAATGCAGATATATAAACAACAATTACTCCGCCTGCCTTATGTATTCTACCTCGTCTCTCTAAATTAAAACCATCAATACGAATATGTTTATCTTCAGTTTGATCATCTAAGAAAGTTTCTGTAACACCAAAAATATCCAAGTTATTTGTAAGTAACTTCACCTCATCGAGTTTAGGTATTAGATGTCTTACATTCAGATGACCAATTTTAGTACCTTTTTTGTACAAACCGAAATTGGGTGAAAATGTTTTGTATATTAATGTTTGAGGCGGTATTTTGAAGTGTTGGTAAGTTGTATGCTTGTTTCTTTCAGGCGTGCCATTCAGTGGTGGAAGGTATACATTCAAATTGAGGTAGTCAATAAATCTAACAGTACAGAAATAACTATAGATACTAATATACTCTAGCATAAATGTATGAACATTGCAGTTAAATAACTTTGGCGGTAACTGGTTACAAGATTTCTCACTCTCAATATCTGGTTCACTTACATGTATCTCAATATAAGGTAGTGATTTTCTATAATTTCCATTACATTCAATACCTTGTACACTGGGCCTCAAGATTACATCATATTCATTACAGCATTTACACGGAAGATAATTACATTCTGAGCACACGATAGAGAGAGTATTGAAAGGATTTTCATTGATATAACAGGTAGCACTATGATCATTTTTCAAGTCTGATGAGCACTGGTTGATGTCGGCACTCATGCTTAGCACTTTGCCAATTTCTCACACAGATATGAAACAGTGACGCTGTTTGTGGCCTGTTTGGTGGCATTTTCTACATTGAATCGCATGTTTGTGCCAACATTGATTTTGAAGCTGTCCAGATTCGCCACATTTGTAACATATGACATAGTTGGAGGTTTGTTGGTCATTTCTGGCTCTCTTTCGTCGGATGATGTTCACAACTTAAACATCATGATGTTCCAATAATATAAAATCCATATCGCTGATCAGTATTCTTAATCCATAATTCGTTGTAAAGTCGTCATCTAAAGAATGATGTATCTCAGCCACGCTTTGATTGTGATTGTTCATATGAGTACCGTGAGGATCTTGAAGTACATGGGTTCATACGGCCCCTAGCCCCGGGTTAAGCGGAATTAGACACAAGTTACCATTAGCTCTTTGTTTGAATGAAACTTTGTCAAAGAAGCAGATAAAAATAAATTTGAATTACGGCAACATACACCGTATCATCCTTATACTCTCTCACTCACGCAAGAGCATGGAAGGGCTACAGGCGGATCTTCAATACTTGTCAAAATGGGGGCTTTACATAGTCATATTGATTTAAAGACTGGTTTACAAGCTGTAGCAGCTCGTCTTACTTTGGATTCTGTATTCAAATTTTGCACGGTGTACAGACCTTCATCTGGAGGTGTCCGTCTTAGTAAACTGGAGAATTTTTACGATCAGCTCCCCAAACCTTGTTTATGGGTGGGTGATTTTAACGGCCGTAGTAACTTTTGGGATAATGGAAAAAAATTTAAAGGAAACATTCTTGAAGATTTTATATCAAATAGTTCTTTGTGTATTTTTATGGTGATTCTTATACACATTTTTCCTCAGCTGAAGGAACCTATTCAGCATTAGATATCTCGCTTCGCGACCTTCCTATTCTCGAATAATTTACTAGGTCTGTTCATGATGACCTTTGCTGAAGTGATCACTTTCCCACTGGTTTAAAAGCTGTTCATTCAGGTGATGACCCCCCTTTAACAAGGTATAATTTGAAGAAAAGCAAATTGGCCAGAATTTGAAAAGCTTCGTTCACAAAAATTATAAGCAGTCTCTTTCGTTGCTAGGCGAAACAATTGCCAAAAAATCTTCTTCAGATAATTATGTACCTAAATTTCAAAATTTCCAAAAAAGATAGGAGAAAAATGAAATACAATATTCCTCCGGTAACCGCGAAGGCTATAACGCTATGTTTACAATTGAGGAACTCCATGCTGCTCTCACGAAAGCTAACTATTCTGCTGCAGGTTCTGATAATATTCATTATCAACTTTTGGAACATCTACCCGATACTTTGAATAAGAGAAGACTTTCCACCGTCATGGCATAATGCCATTGTTATACCAGTACCAAAGCCTGGCCATAACCATACAGCCCCTGGTAATTATCGCCCGATTATACTGACTAGTTCTGTATGTAAAACAATGGAACGCATGCTACATGATCGCGTTGTTCGTTACCTAGAAACTGGAAAGAAACTTAATGATATTTAAGCTGGTTTCCGTAAAAGCACCACTGCCCATGTAATCAGATTAGATTATAACTTTTTCTAAATAGAATTCAGAAATGGTTTCTAAAAATGACTTCAAATTCTTCAGAGTTAAGACAAATTGTATACACATTTACAGAAATGTATCTTCGTACATATAGTACCTTATTTACATTTACATTTGTCATTTACATCTGACGACGACACAGCTCACCAATCTCCAATGTACGAGTTGTCACAGCGAAACAGCTCACCAATTACCAGTATACGAGTTGTCAGAGCATTTCCATCATAGCTCTCTAGATTTGTATCTAATACCGCTTATGCCGGTACTAGGGGCCGTGTGGTCATATCATCCATGTTGCCACATGAACAGGTACAAATAAGCGTACCTGAGATACAACACATATCACGAATCGTTAGATTCTTGGTATGTGCTTTGGAATAGGTTTACCAGAAGACTATTCTGTGAAGTCATATGACGCAGTTAGTATGTCGGCACCTCTTCCCACTTCCCTTATATGTGTTGTAATTTCCATCTCAAAAATCTAGTACTTACATGTACATTAGAAGAAACTGAGATCAAAGTAGTAAAAGAGGTCAAATTCTTAGGAATATTGTTTGACTACCGATTAACGTTCTTATCGCATATAAATTGCTTGAAAGCTAAGTGCACGAAAGCTCTTGATTTGTTGAAGGTATTTGCCAACTATAATTGGGGAGGAAATCAGCAAACACTTCTCCATTTATATCGATCACTTGTTCGTTCTAAACTTGATTACGGCTCTATTGTTTACAACGGTGCAAGCAAGTCAAACATGGCAAAGCTAGATCCTATTCTCCATCATGGACGAAGACTTTGTCTTGGAGCGTTCAGATTATCCCCTAAAGAAAGCTTATATGTCGAAGCAGATGAATTGCCCTTAGAACTTCGAAGAATTAAACTATCACTGCAATATATCACAAAATTGCGATCAAATCACTTGAATCCTGCATATAACTGTGTTTTCAAACCTCAGTTGGTGGATTTCTATATAAAGAAACTCTCCATTATTCCACCTCTTGGAAGTCGTATGAAACCGCACATTGTAGCAGCTGGTTTTTAGCTCAGTCAAATTTTACCTAACAAGCTCTTACCAATTCCATCACGGCAGTTAGCTAATCCAGAAGTAGATATTACACTAACGAAGCATAAAAAGGCAAACACGAACCAGCTCGTGCATACACAAGAATTTGGTCTGCTGAGTGAAAAATAAAAATCACATCAGGCTATTTATACAGATGGTGAGAGAGAAGTATGTGCTAATATATTTAGTTCCAAAAATAAACCTGTTGACTACCAGGTAAAATTTCGATATTCACTGCAAAAGAAAAAGCTATATTGTTGACTTTGGGTCCACTAAAATGAAAATAATATGCCATATTCTCAGATTCACTGTCCTGCCTTCAAGCGATTAAAAGTGGAACTTCAACTCATCCCACTATCTTGAATATTCTACAGTTATATGACTGTAGATTTGATCAACAGATTACTATTGTGTTTTGTTGGTTGCCTAGTCACGTTGACATCAAAGGTAATACTGCGGCTAAGGCATCCTAGATAATGGGGTTGATCCTGTTGGAATCCCATATAGCGATTTCAGATCCTGTATCAGTATTTATGTGAGAAAGCTGTTTCAATTTTTATGGGATGCTGTGAATAATAACAAACTTCATGAATTCAAAAAATAACTGTAGGTTATACTCATCTGAAAGAGCCAATCCCAATGTGTATTCCATGCCACGAAGATCTCACAGTAAAACATATTGTAAGAGATTCTTTTTATCAAACAACTACCGTAGAAAATGTTTTTGGTCGGGTGAGGGAGGACTGTGTCTTAGGTTAATTGAGGGAAATCGATTTGATGTAAAAGTTTTAAGGTATGTTTTAATGTGTTTGATTACCAAGTTATTAACTTGAATACTTAAAATTTTGTTTGGCCGTTGCTATATAGCTGAAATATTGCTGGACGCGACGTTAAACCTTAATTCTCTCTCTCTCTCTCTCTCTCTCTCTCTCTCTCTCATTGAATGATCAACCCCTTTCACAAAATGTATACTTTTAGAGTGGCTTCCTGAGGGTTTGGCGACTACTAAAATGGAAAGCCTATACCCAAATTATATTTCTAACAACGAGGTGTCGACTGCGATCTACGCCTTGATGCTTTGCACCTATGAGTTTGCAAGTAGGATGGAAATGAGCCCCAAATATGATAAACTATAAGTCGAAAACTTTACGCGCATTATTTTATTTCGATATGTAGTTAAGGTGAAGCGTTTTATAGGAGCGGGAAGAAGAGAATTTATCCGGTTACATCGCAGATAGACTACAAGCTTCCATTGGTTAAAATTGATGAATGTGCATCAAATATCAGGTTTCAAGTGGACGTTTTCACCATCTTTGCCTTCGCCGTACAACCTGTTATATCGTTCTTTCTATGAATCTACGCTTTCGCCATCTACTGGGTGAATTTCTAGCCAGTAAGTGACATCACATATCAACAGAGAGGTGCTGCATACTTTTATGATCATTATAGAATCGCCATTTTTTCTTAATCGGCTAACATAGTCTGCCACATATACACCCAAAACTGATGCATATGAAGGGTGATAAATGGTCGATTGGTTAAGTTCAGTTCTTCCACACATCGCATAACATTGTCAAGATTAACTCACGGAATCAATACAAGCGTCTAGTCAGTCAATATTCAGTCGTCATCCAATAAAGAAATTCCGCGTCCACAATCCAAAGACCTACTTCACATAGCACCGAATAATAAAAACACATAGCATACATAAACATAAGGTAGTTTCTCACAAGAGAAATTACAAGCGTCTAGTCTGTCATTCATAATCCAGCCGTCGTCCATTAGAGAATATCCGCGTCCATAATCCAAAGACCTATTTCATATTCCATATAACATTATTAGCACCAAATTCAAAAAGACAATCATAGTATACATAAACATAAGCTTGTTTCCTGCAAGAGAGAAGCGGTCAACAGTTTTCAATGATGCCGGCAAGACATCATGATGTTCCAAAAATACCAAATCCGTATCGCTGATCAGTATTCTTAATCCATAATATTCGTTGTAAAGTCGTCATCTAAAGAATGATGTATCTCAGTCACGCTTTGATTGTGACTGTTCATATGAGTACCATGAGGATCTTGAAGTACATGGGTTCATACGGCCCCTAGCCCCGGGTTAAGCGGAATTAGACACAAGTTACGAAACGTAGCGCCATAGATCTTGGACGCTACGTTCGTATTTTGCTATCAGCACGCGATATGTGTCGCCAAATTTGAGAAACTTTGAGTGGAGGCGCTTGGTGGAATAGCCATGTTTTATAAGTTTCTGCAACAATGTTTTGTGACGTTGGTTAAAATCATCACATTTAACACAGGATCTAGCAAATGCTACTAAGCGAGATATGTATACGCCATATGCAGGTCCCACTGGAATATTACTATCCAAAAAGGGATAGTTTACGATGTCGAAATTGTAATAATCTCTTTTGTCATAAAATCGACGAGAGAGAATGCCCGCTTCATTTTTATAGAGATAGAGATCTAAATAAGATGTGCCTGTAGGGCTATCTGTAGTTTCCTTCAAATCCAGTGAAGGTGGATATATATCCTTCACTGCGTCATTTATATAGCGATTATCCACAGCGAGAAGATCGTCTATATAGCGTTTGGTGAATGAGAAGGAACGGGCTTTGAATGGATCGGTTTTTGAAAGCGCCTGCATATAGTCATATTCATAAGAGAACAGATACAGGTCAGCCAACAGGGGTGCACATTTAGTACCCATTGGAATACCTATACGCTCCTGATATATTGTGTTGCCAAATTTCACATAGATATTTTTAATAAGAAATTCAAGCAACTCTATAAACAAAGAAACATCCCATGAATGATATCTCTTGTGTGTAGTCGAGCTAAATATCTACGATCACTTTTCTTGAACACAGATACTATTGATGAACTTATACGGTCAATAAGGTCCTGATAAGGGATTGTAGTATAGAGAATCGAGAAATCCCATGTGGATACATGTCGGTACGGTATGTGACCTTTAGCATCAAGTTCTTCCGTAAGGCATTTTGAGTTTTTCAATATCCACATACATTCCACGCCAGAGTTCTTAGTAAAAGTGGCGCAATACCTTTCCCAAAACGCTTTTACCTCCTGAAGGGCCCTCGTCAATAGGGTTGAAAGAAGCTTGGTGGTGCAGCTTGTAGAACCAGCTATGAATCTAGGTTTGTATGGTGATTTATGCATTTTGGGAGTCCAGTATATTTTTGGTATGTCGGTATGACTGGTTGGAAGACAAATACCTCTTTCCCTGAGAAACTTTTTGTGATTGTTAAATAAATCTTCCAGAGTAAATGCAGTTTGGGAGTAAGTAGACGTATTTGATGAAGATATGTCTACACTCAATTCTTTAACCAGCACCTGGTAATAGTAATATTTAAGAATTGACTGTGATTTTTTTTACGTTCATTGAGGTATGAACTTAAAAACCGCTGTGCAAACTGTATGATTCCGCGTAGCGGATCATACAAAGTTTGCAGAGCGGTTTTTAAGTTCATACCCCAATGAACGTAAACAAAATCACAGTCAATTCTTATAATTAAATTAATCACGCAAAACTAATTCAATAAGAGAAGAAATTGAACGTGAAACGAACGAATTCTTCGGTTTAATTCTTGTAACGGGAAAACCCCTGCGCGTATAAATACAGTCAACAAAGTTCGTAACTCCTAGCAACGTCTCAGTGCACGCGCACGTCACTCGGTAGGCCAAGGGCGGTTCAAACAGTTTTCAGTTTGACAGTTTGTTGCAACGTCTCAGTCAGGGATAATTATTTAGGTCAGGAAAACTAAAAGATACAAAAAATTCTGCGAAGGGAGAATGAGATACGAAACCATGCAGAAGAGGAGAAATTGTTCGATTTGAGTTGGCCTTGCCGGGAATATTCCATTCAGAGCCGATGTCGATGATCAGACTGGGCGATGCATTTTCTTGCTGTTTTACCGCGCCCCAGGTAGGCATACGGAGGACGATTTCACTGATGAATGTGTTGTTCTGAGCTGAGGAACATTCCCTGTCGCAGTTTATGACGGAACTGTCTCCCTTTCGGTGTCCGCTTATATCAATAATGTGACGAAACTCTGCATCCTTCATCGCCTGTACCCGTCACACGTGGATTGGAAATCGAGGGAGTGCACATGTGCTGTGTGTGTTGTGTTGTGTTTGAGCGGACGCATAAATTTGTATGATATCAGAGACAGAAAACGCGAAAATTGATATTCTTTTACAGACTTCGAAGTGTACCAGTTCTGGTGAACTGATTGGAGCCTTTGTGTACAGAGATTGAACGATGATGTTGCCCTCGTAGGCCACCCAACAGGTTTTGTGGAATCAAGATTCTGTAACACCCCTTCCCCCCCCCCCTTGGCTGGAGGGATTTTATCGAACATCTGACGCTTATCTTGGCAGTCAAGAATGTATAATTTGTTAAATTTTGTGTTTGGTTTCGTGAGAGAGGACATGTTCCCGTTTTCATTAGTGCAAAACTCCACAACAGCAAAAAAGCCGGTGGATGAAATTTCACTCCAGGGGAACGGAAACGAACGAATGAATGGATTACCAAACTCTGTATCTCAAGAGAACCAGAGCTCAGGTAGGATGTGGGTTTCAGGAGTTCACCGGGTGTAATAATTTCTTTATAAGGATTTGTGGTAAAAGTGGGTAAGCGAAAACCTAATGTCAAAATGTCGTTCAAGGTCACGGAGATGTCGACTTATTGCTAATCTGATTTCCAGGACCGACAGACATTATCTCGGCACTTTTCTCTTCGAAATTCTTGTAATTTTACGAACAATTTTCTCAATACAAATAAATATACAAATTCACTCTTTCCAGTTGGTTTTAGAGTTTTCTGTTGACATTATTTGAGTAATATTATGCACTAAAATCTTAATCGATTTACACTACGACCGGTGATCCAGTGCTATTTATAGCAACGAAAAAGTAGTGCAGTTGTGGGCGTGGCATATCATATTTTTAGATTCATTGAAGTATGAACCGAAAAATTGAGCACTAATCAGCCAATCAAATCGCAAGATTTACGAACAATACGGGTAGAATTTAATTATTTACATATGAAAATTATATTATTCGGAGCTTTGTCCGCTGGGACGATGACGAATTTACTCTGGAGATTTGCTAGAACTTCTTGAGAATTGACGTTTCTCAGTACTTGTTTTGCTTGGGGAAGAGTACTTCTGTCAATATGGCGGATTGTTTCAACGACCTTGCTCTTGGTGAGGTCCAGCCAATCAGCGAGTACTGTAGGTTCAACTTTTTCTCGCTTAGATCAATCACTAACGTACTGTTCCAATGCAGACAGGACTATCTTCTGGTCGGCCTTCAGATTTATTCTTCTTAGCTCTCTATATTTAGGTCCTTTCATCAGGAGTAATTTCAGATCCTTATCACTCACCACATCAAGGTCACCAGTCACAATATGTTTGCATGGTGTATAGATAAAGTTCGACAATTCACAATCACAACTATAGCCTCCTGACGTGTATAAGTTCCAGTCAAACTCCTTGACAGCATTGGAGTAATTGAATATTTTGGTGGCTATAGATTTAGTATAATTATATGAAATGCAAGGAGGTTCTGTGAACTTGAAATAGTTTGGTACAGCGTTGCGTACCTCTGGATCATTCAGAATTCGAGGTAAATTAATGATGTCCAGTCCTTTATGTAAGTAGTTGAGTTTCAAGAAAAGCCGATCTTGAGATGTTTCGATTATGTTCACTGGACGATATAACCGAAAATACGCTATATCTTGACATACTTTACTGATTTTTGATGGTATTATATATCCTGAAGACGCAGATTGTTGTATATCTCTATTTGATTTAAAGCTCTCAGAGGTAACGCATACAGAACTGTACGTAAGCTATGTATACTATTGGGTGCGTTAGTTAAACCCACTAAGTAATTTAAAGTGATATGATCGTGAATCATCGAACTATTAAACTTTCGCCAACCATGGCTGCGTTGTCTCCGTTGATGGGGTTTAAATAGTTGGGTAATGTTGGATATATTTGAACGGCGGTTTGTAGCATTGCCGAACCCACTGACATTATCATTTAAACTAAACGGAAACACTGACCCAAGTTCTAGCATCCAGAATAATTCCCGCTGTCGGATTTTTCTCTCAAATCCAAAGGGGGAATCCTTAGTAGATGGATAGACGACGTCTATGATCTGAATACTAAAGTTATCCCAGCAATGGTCGGGTCCAGAAAAATGTCTACCTATAAGCAATTGCTTTTTCCTACCGGATTTTCTGTGACCGTTCACCCTAAGATGGAGTCTTTGGGTGGTCTTGCCAACATACTGTTGACCACACTTCTTACAGGAAACTAAATAAATACAGTTTGTAGTAGAACAACTAAGATCAACATACGAGTTGATAGAATATGAGTTACCAGTTAACGCGGAACTAAATGAAGCTGACGTATTAAGGAGTGGACACGTGAGACATCCACGATGTCCACACTTAGAAATTTTGAAATTATTACATGTAGAATTCGGTGCTAAACAATTCGGTAATTTTCAATGATGCCGACAAGACACGAAGTTCCAAAAATATCTATACTAGTAAGATTAATCCATATGATTTTCGTTGTAAATCGTTATTTATAGAAGGATGTATCTCAGTCACGCTTTGATTGTGCCTGTTCATAAGAATACCTTGAGGATCTTGAAGTACATAGGATCATATGGCCCCTAGCTCTGGCTTAAGCGAAATTAGGCACAAGTTACGAAACGTAACGCCAAAGATCTTGCACGCTACGCTCGTATTTTGCTATCAACGTGATGGTATGCTTGTGCCCAGTTCATTAAATGTTTTTGAAAAACATCGTAAGACCAATATATTATTCTAATATTCGCGTTCACGAAAAACCTGCCACACCAGGCACTCTGGGGTTTCCCCTCAAACACACACAAGATTATATTTATATTTCGTGACAAATTTGACAATGTTGATCCCATATGAATTAAATATTAATTATAAAATATGTCATTTCTAGCGCAGCCAGGCGAAGTGCTGGCCAATATATGTTCGCCGAATGATAAATGGAGGAAATAACGATTAAAGGTAAAAGCCCATGAAACACCTATTTCACACGAAGCAAATTATTCTAAAATATTTATCTCATTAAAACCACAAATTGCCCGCTGGCTGATGACGTCATTGGAGGACAAGCTCATAGCGATAACCAATGAAAACGAAAACAACATGAGCTATGATACAGACGACGTTTAAACGATGATTGTACGGCTGATAGAAATATGCTTAGTCAATGAACATGACTCAGACTTAGAACTAGTATGTGTCATTTGACGACAAAGTTCTGCAGACTCATAGTTCCTGTTTTAAATAAAAAGGAATATGTAGTATTCTTGAAATTTATATATATTGCTTGTAGAAACATAGAGTACCAAGATAACAATAAACGTCCCAATCATGACCGATTAAATAATATATACAAATATTGGTTGGCAAAGGTCTGGATTACCGTCAAACAGTACTTTGGAATGTTTATCTGGAATCGATTGGAAAGAGTATTTTTACTGTGATACCTTAAACTATCAAAGTATTGCTGCACGTATTTTTCTATCTTTTTTTCTATGTATTGTATGTGTTGTTGTTTTTTATTGGTGTCGTCGCATGTTCCTTGTTTTGGAATAGTGCATGGTATATTCCATCCTATAAGAGAAATGATTTCACCCCGTACTCTTATATACATTAGAAAATCCTACCACAGAAACCACTAGACGTACAGTCAGGATTGAGATTTCATCGGACAGCTCTCGCAACTGAGAATACACGGAGTGTTTTGTTTTGCTGGACAAGGGCGCCGAAAGCCATTAAAGAGCTACAAGTGAATTTCCGCAGGTAAATCCTACAATTTACTGAATAAATTATCATTTAGAAATATTAAATCGGTGACCGATAATCGTCAATATAAATTGCATTGTGATCCGCGTAGCCGGCCATGTCACCCTAGTCAATACTAAATGTTGTAGAGGAGAAATTTACTCACCGATACGGTCCACCAGATATGTCTTGATGAAATCATACTCGTCGCTTGTCTCTATGGCAACCAGATTACTTCCTGCATATTTGCTCTGACATTGTTGTTGGGCCAGGTTGCTGGACACATTGATGTAGCCGAGTTGGAAGTAGTAACACGAGTTGCCGTGGGGTACCCATCCATCGGGACAATCTGTCAGGACTGACATGTAAACAATAGTTTAGTAGTTTGTGAACAATTGCCTGAACATTTATTGTATGCCGTATCTTGATACAATTTGAGTAATCGTCTCAGTTTTTTTTATTTGTTTTATTTTATCCGCTCCGTTCGGTCCGAGTTTTGGTCGAAATGTCAGGAAACTTTGCCAGGACGTTAGTGGTGTCATTGTAGGTTAAACAAAAGAAAAAGGTTGAGCAAGGTGCCCAGTTGGCGTCGAATATATATTTTGGCCAAAAGTCTGTGAAACTATGTCAGGGTAGTTATGGGGTCTGGTATAGTGACAGGGCCTTTCCTCTCACTGAGGGCCGGGAACAAGGAATCTACACAATTACAAGCGTCTGGTCCGTCATTCATAAATCTGTCGTCGTCCACTAAAGAATATCCGCGTCCATGGTCCAAAGACCTATTCCATATTCCATATAACAGTAACATCAGATGAGTTGTTTGAGCTGATCCGCCATCACAGCGTATCTAATTCCGCCTAAGCGGTGCTAGGGGCCGTGTGGATACTTCATAGTCTCCACATGAACATCTGCAATAAAAGCTCGGCTGAGATACTAAGGCTAAGTCGGAGAATCCACCGTATTCTCGGTCTGAATATTGGGTGCCGAGGGATGCTTTCCTGTATATTCATATGGTTGCATTTAAGTCACCAGACGTCGTCAATTTTTCCCACCTCTTGCATATTGCTCCAATCTAACATCAAATTCAAAAAGACCATCATAGTATACATAAACATGGGCTAGTTTCCTGCAAGCGAGAAGCGGCCAACAGCGTTCAATGATGCCGACAAGACATCATGATGTTTCAAAAATATTAAATCCGTATCGCTGATCAGTATTCCATTCCATAATATTCGTTGCAAAGAGAATGCTGTATCTCAGTCACGCTTCGATTGTGCCAATTCATATGAGCACCATGAGGATCTTGAAGTACACGGGTTCATACGGCCCCTAGCCCCGGGATAAGTGGAATTAGACACAAGTTACGAAACGTAACGCCACAGATCTTGCACGCTACGCTCGTATGTTGCTATCAGCATGCGATATGTATCGCCAAATTTGAGAAAATTTGAATGGAGGCGCTTGGTGATATAGCCCTGACAGTGTTTACAGATCTGTACTATGCAGCTTCACTTTAGTGCCCGTCAACTACTGAAAAGGGTTAATCAAGTGTTTTCCGCACCAGAACCGAACATGTATTGCATAGTATTGCAGTTACCACGCAATTTTCCGGCAGTTGTAACTGCACAGTAGCTGATAATTATCGGTTTCTATGAGGAACTGAGAAAGAGAATTAAGGGTTAACGTCGCGTCCAGCAATATTTCGGCTATATAGCGACGATCAAGAAATATTCCAACAAAAACAAGTCAACAACCCAGCAATCCAGAAGTAATCGACACAACACACCAAAAACATGTACATACATTAAAACTTAGACAACAAACCGATTTCTCTCAAATAATCTAAAATACAGTCTTCTTATACCCGATCTTCTAAAGTAGCTGCTTGGTAAAAAGAATTTCTTACAATATTAAAATTTGTACAGTCGATCAGAATATGTTTCATTGTGAGACCGTCGTAACATGGAATACACCTTGGCGCTGGTTCCGTTTTTGGTAAATGTTTGTGAGTTAATCGGGTATGACCGATTCTGCATCGCCTGATCACGGCTAGATCCCATAAATATAGAAACAACTTTCTCACATACGCACAGATGGAGGGTCTGATTAGGCCTTGAGTTAAAATCAAACTCACAGCGAAACCAAACAAATAGCATACTCCAATCACCGCTACGTCCAATCACAGCTACGTCCCAATTTCACCGAAACAACGCCGAAAGTTTTAATGTGTTGGAGTACTAAGTTATTAACTTGAATACTTAGAATTTTGTTTGATCGTCGCTGTATAGCTGAAATATTGTTGAACGCGACGTTAAACCTTAATTCTCTCTCTCTCCTCTCTCTCCCTCTCTCTCTCTCTCTCTTCTTTTGCTACTTCCGCGATTAAGACAATGCTGGAATTATTATTCTTGCAGAAACTTGACCCGTCTCATGATTTCAGTGTTCAAATTTATGTCACTTCTATCATGTTTAAAAGATCATATATCCATCTATAAATTGTATTTACCTAGACTATAGACTAGATATGTAATTCTTCGTTCCATATTAGAAGTTCCTGGAGCGAATGTCTGGATAATTTGGCTGATCTTACCTTCGCTTCGTGTAACTTGAATAGT
Organism: Hanleya hanleyi; assembly: GCA_036873755.1. Classification (NCBI taxonomy): domain Eukaryota; kingdom Metazoa; phylum Mollusca; class Polyplacophora; order Lepidopleurida; family Hanleyidae; genus Hanleya; species Hanleya hanleyi. The sequence continues at coordinate 34,868 of JAVTVY010016838.1, read as the reverse complement.
ACATCCAATCAAGATCACCACAAGGATCGTATATTCAGAGGTCCGCGACATTATCGTTGTTCGAGTATGCTTCCCGCACATGATACAGGAATGAAGAAGGAAGATATATCTCTGGCAGGGTATTCTACAAGGAGTGATAACGGAGCCCTGCATGACGTAAGATAACGGAAAACAAAATTTCCATTCATTATCTAAAATTTCGCCAGTGTTTGTAACATCCACCTGGGGCGAATTATGTTTACAATGTTTCTGTGCATTAACTATGACGAGAATCCATATTTCCGTATTTCGTTTCGTGTAGATGTTTTTATCCGGGAGGTTCGCACGGGGCCTGTCATACTATGATGAATGCCGTTTTGTCACACAATACTGTATCGCCCAGGAATAAACAGGAGGGCTGCGAGAAGTGCACTATGCATTTGAACTGTTGTTGATATATGAAACCAACTGAGTGCATGTAACCTCAGTTATCACAGACCCATGAAAATATTTGAGATATTGAACAGTACGGGTTTGCTGTATATCCAATTGTTTCATATATGTTATACTATTAAAGAAGCTGTACATAAGGTAATATTTCTGACAAACAAAATCACTGACCTGAATACAATGACGTCACTGGGGGGTTTAAATTGAACAAATAAGTAAATGGGAAAAACCTTCAAAGAGAATAGAATTTCCCTGATTTTACACACAAAGTTTGAACAGATGTTCCATCATACAACTCGCCAAGTTGTGGATGTTTATCTCAGATATGAGCGATGAGTTTTAGGAGAAAAATCTCCTATGTTCCAGCTGCCTCGAAGCAAACAGAACAGTCGATCTTTTGTTTAGTGCCGCTGTCATTTCCGTTGTACCGGAGAGAATTACACAAGAAACCGCAGTATTCGATTAACTTGGTTTTTGTCTGTGGCAATCGCTTCTCTCAATATCAAACTTCGCCTAATGGAAATTTTAAGTAATTTTCATCATGAACAACAACAACCCCACTTTAAAGACCTGCATTTGAGATCGTGTTGAATTGGAATTTCTATTGATTTGGAACACTTTTCCCCATACTGATTAATAAACTAAATAGCCCCTTGATCGTTAAAATGGCGGGTTTGTTATATCCCATATATAAAAAAATAAAATATAATCAACAAGACTAGAATATTATGATTAAATTGGAGCGATATGCTCCCTTCAGGAGGTAAAAGCATTTTGGGAAAGGTAATGCGCCACTATTTCTAAGAACTCTGGCGTTGAATGTATGTGGATATTGAAAAACTCAAAATGTCTTACGGAAGAACTTGATGCTAAAGGTCACATAACGTACAGACATGTATCCACATGGGATTTCCCGACTCTCTATACTACAATCCCTCATCAGGACCTTATTGACCGTCTAAGTTCATTAATAGTATCTGTGTTCAAGAAAACTGATCGTAGATATATTAATGTCGGAAGCCATAAAGCATTCTTTAGCTCTACTACATACAAGAGATATCATTCATGGGATGTTTCTTTGTTTATAGAGTTGCTTGAATTCCTCATTAAAACTATTTATATGAAATTTGGCAACACAATATATCAGCAGCATATAGGTATTCCAATGGGTACTAATTGTGCACCCCTGTTGGCTGACCTGTATCTGTTCTCTTATGAATATGACTATATGCAGGTGCTATCAAAAACCGATCCATTCAAAGCCCGTTCCTTCTCATTCACCAAACGCTATATAGACGATCTTCTCGCTGTGGATAATCGCTATATAAATGACGCAGTGAAGGATATATATCCACCTTCATTGGATTTGATGGAAACTACAGACAACCCTACAGGCACGTCACATTTAGATCTATATCTCTATAAAAATGAAGCGGGCATTCTCTCTCATCGACTTTATGACAAAAGAGATGATTACAATTTCGACATCGTAAACTATCCCTTTCTGGACAGTAATATTCCAGTGGGGCCTGCATATGTCGTATACATATCTCGCTTAGTAGCATTTGCTAGATCCTGTGTTAAATGTGACGATTTTAATCAACGTCACAAAACATTGTTACAGAAACTTATAAAACAGGGCTATTCCACCAAACGCCTCCACTCAAAGTTTCTCAAATTTGGCGATATAAATCGCATGCTGATAAAAAAATACGAACGTAGCGTGCAAGATCTATGGCGCTACGTTTCGTAACTTGTGTCTAATTCCGCTTAACCCAGGGCTAGGGGCCGTATGAACCCATGTACTTCAAGATCCTCATGGTACTCATATGAACAGTCACAATCAAAGCGTGGCTGAGATACATCATTCTTTAGATGACGACTTTACAACGAATTATGGATTAAGAATACTGATCAGCGATACGGATTTGATATTTTTGGAACATCATGATGTCTTGCCGGCATCATTGAAAACTGTTGACCGCTTCTCTCTTGCAGGAAACAAGCCTATGTTTATGTACACTATGATTGTCTTTTTGAGTTTGGTGCTAATACTGTTATATGGAATATGGAATAGGTCTTTGGAGTATGGACGCGGATATTCTCTAATGGACGACGGCTGAATTATGGATGACGGATTAGACGCTTGTGATGCAAGAGGTGGGAAAAATTGACAAGGTCTGGCGACTAAAAAGCAACAATATGACTCTACAGGAAAACATCTCTCGGCACGTAACATTCGGTGTATTCTCGGACGAAGCCTTCGTATCTCAGCCGCGCTTTTATTGCAGATGTTCATTTGGAGACTATGGACTATGCACACGGCTCCCAGCACCGGCTAAATCGGAATGCGATCAGCTAGCTCGGGAGCTGTGATGAACGATCAGCTCAGACAAGTCTCCTGATGTTAATGGATAAACATGCTCATTTGAATGATGAATATAGATATTGAAAAATTATGGAAGTGGCTTAAGATTGGTACCGTTGTTACCTCGCATGCAGTGTCTATTTTAAAATAAAATCTTGGAGAACTATCCAAAATCTCAAACAATATTAATGGAAATTGATGGACAATATTGGTATTGGTACGAACATTACAGATAAGTATGATCGCCTCAGTTCATTGTTGAATAAGGATTTGCAAATGGCCAATTTTAAGTCAGACGACAAGCCATTCCTCATACGCAGGTATTTTAGTTGGACACTGTTGATATTTCGACTAAAATTTAGATTTAACTGCCTGTTCGGATTAAAGGAAGAAAAAACACCATGGTGAATATACGAAAATCAAGGTAAAGTAGCTCTCGAGTTTGTTCATAGATGCAAAATGCGCCTATCACTCATTTAGACCTTGATTTGTGTAAATGTCTTTTAGCAGATCAGCCGATCATTGATGTATTTTCCTAGGAATTAAAAAACTAGTCACACGTTCAATTTCTTGATTATAATGTAATGGCATTGGGACATTCACAGCTGTAGTTTCATTCCGTTTTATCGCCATAATTTTTGTTGTCTGGATATTAAGTGCGAGTTGATTGCAAGAGGACCAATATGTGCGTTTGCTGAGCTCTTCTTGCATTGTTTTCGCCATCAAGGAACGGAGAAGGAAAGACGCCCTTGTGTGTCTCAAAGACTATTGCTTAGGATGTTGAAGCTTTAAGTGTGTTATCAATATGAAATAAAAACAGAACATGACTGAATATCGAGCTCAAGACCACCCCACGTGAGACTGTTCGGGGCGCACACTAGATGTTTCACGAGAAGCGCAAATGCGATCTAGAGGTTAAGTGTCTACAGAACCAGTTGTTCATTGTTTTGCTAATACCGCAGCAATCGAATTCGAGAGATTTATCTCATGGTTTCCTTTGCTGAATGCTCTGGAAATGTTTAACAGAGCTTTCACTAACATTTAAAATTAAACTCTAATTCAGCATATATTCTAATTCCGTACATTGAACTTATATTTCCTTTTATAATTTCTCATTTCAGATTTTCTCTTTAGCCAACTATTATACTGAACCATATATTGGAGAACTGATGCATCTTTTGTTAATTGCAATTGACCGGCTAGCAAATGCTCAACCACAAAGTGGAAAAACCTGAGTGAGGTCTGCTTGTTGATCGGATATGTTGATCGCACACGTTTTATGCTGTTTTATGTAATAGCTTCTTCTATATTCTTAACTATTTTATATGTTTGGTCAAACTTGAATTTTTATTTCTATGTCTTGTTTTTGTGTCCATCTGTCATGTTGTTTCATTGTCATATCTTCATATAAAACATATAGAACGTTCTGTCACTATCTTTAGTTAGTTTTCTGGATAACCAAACCCTGTACGGACACGGCAATTTTATAGGTTTGGATTACCAAACTTACTGTAAACGTGTATGTTTTATGTTTGATTGCTTATTTGTGGATAAACGCATATATATGTGGATTTATATGCATCAGAGACTGCGTTACATTTATATCGTAGCAAATCTCTGTTACAAATGTCATGCAAAGAAGAGATACTGAAGTTTTATAGCTGCTTTGGCATTAATTACTGGAAGAGGAACGAAAGCGGGATGAGAGACCAGGAGGAAGCTCTAATGGATGGGCTTATCTCAATAATAATCGATGTAATATTGCTTATTGAGAAAAGTGACTTCAAACGATAATCAATATTTTATTGATGCTGATTGTTGAAACTAAGTAAATCATTATCAAGTCAAATTACATTTCACTCCATTCTAGGGTTCCCTTAGGCACACTGATAGTATACGTTAGATACTTTAGAGACGACATGGGATATCTCCCAGATGAAATAATTTATGTAGCAAAATAACACAAGGATATTCCGCTACCGGTGTCACCAGCTGCTCGTGTCTTTCTCTCTGCCCAAAATGAAGTAAATTTTAGCTTTAGTAGTGCTACTGTTGATCTAAATTTATGTGTAACTGACGTTATTTGGATCCCACTATCGTTACCTGTTCTCAAAGTTGCTGTGAAATCCCCTCAACTTTAGTTTTTTGTCAATTGTTTGGCTCTTGACAACCGGTAAACAAAGATTCAATATGGCAGACCGATCGACGTGATCGCAAGTCAAATTGGGAATAACAACAACAACATCTACAAGTACAGCCTATTCCAGTGTAGACTGTGGAGCCTGCAAGTCATCTATTAGCCAAGAAGATCATGCAATGGAATGCTATTTCTGCAACGTTTGGTGCTGTCTTGAATGCACAGGTCTGTCAGATGAGCTATGCAAATTGCTGAACGATCAGAAACAACTGTTGGAGTCATTTATGTGTTTCTGTAGCGGCTGTAAACGTGCCTGGTGTAAAAAACACACTCGCAGCCACAGTTGGGATGGAGATTTCCCCCCCCCCCCGCAGAAAATAACGGAAAAAGTTGTTAGTGAAGTTCAACAGCAGATGAGACCAATCAATGACAGAATAGCTGGAATGCAGAGGGACCAATACTAGTAAAGAGACGCTGTAACGGAAAGTAAACTAAACGAACTTGGTAAGAATTATATCATTCTTCAATGGCTGAGGGAAGGTGAGGGAAATGACTTCTTGGAATCTAAGCAGAATGACATGCCAGCACTGATCAATATTTTCCATGAGTTTTCGGGTTTTCGTTTTTTTTAGTTTTCGGCTGTGATAACGACAAAATTAAGTGCGAAATAACTTCGGTGGAACGAATTGCGGAGAAGGATGAGAATAGGCCACGTAAGGGTAAAGGTCTGTTTTATCAATTATGCTTTCAGGAGGAAGATTCTAACAAATGCGAAACACTGAATGATAGCCCGAATCAGGACATGCGGAAAATTTATGTAGTTCCAGACCAGACACAGACAGAAAGAGAGAGAGCCTTCCATCTACGGCAAGAGATGAGGGTTCGAAGATCAGCTTGAGGGAGTGTGATGATTCGGAAGAACCGCGTTGTTCCCGTATCCGTAACGAGCTTTCCCAGCCATCGAATGTAAATAAATATAACTGTGATAGTCATGTACATAGTGTGAATGAGTTGCTGTTTGCCGACACAGTTCCTGAAACACTTTCTCATCTGAAAATTCTCATCTACCAACACTGATAACATGCTAAATAAAAAAAAAGACAAGATGGTGGCAAGCATCTTATTATATGATCTGGACATAATCTGTATCTGTGAGTTTAAACCAAAAAAATATGGTCGCATTGGAGAATCGTGGATTTCCTTAGATGGGTATGATCTTTTCATTCCCACATATTTTAATAAAGATGGTCGAGGCGTTCTAATGTTGATTGAACAGAACCGAAATGCTGTACAACGTGATGACCTTGATAAACATCTATTTCGAGAAGCAGTTTGGTGCCGAATCAGTTTGAAAGGTCGTGACAAATTACTTGTGGGATGTGTGTTTAAGAGTCTATCATCTGACCAAGCCAACCATACACATCTTAACGATATAATTAACGCAGCTTGTTCCAAAAACTGCTCACACTTTCTTCTCTTGTGTGATTTTAATTTTCCGAAAATAAACTGGATTGGAGGTTACGCTCAAGCTGATTTACCTGTTGAAACTGAGTTTCTGGAGACGCTAAATGACAATTTTCCCTCTCAGATGGTGGACAGGCCTACCCGTTACCGTGAAGGTCAGACACTTAGTAACTTTGACCTGATCATTGTTAACAGAGCGGAATCGATAAGCACTATCCAGTATGCATTGGAGCGATATGCAAGTGGTGGGAAAAATTGAAGACGTCTGGTGATTAAAAGCAACCATATGACTCTACAGGTAAGTATTCGTCGACACTGAACATTCAGACTCGAGAATACGGTGGATTCTCGGACGTAGCCTTAGTATCTCAGCCGCGCGTTTGTTGCAGCTGTTCATATGGAGACTATGAAGTATCCACACGGCCCCTAACACCGGCTTAAGCGGAATTAGATACGCTAGCTCGGGAGCTGTGATGACAGATCAGCTCAAGCAATCCATTGGCTGGATTGCTGCCATTGATAAGTGTGATCACCTGGTGCTGATTTTTGACTTCGTATGTGAATCTGCTAGTAGTGAACAATTATGATATAAGTATCGCTATCACAATTACAAGCGTCTGGTCCGTCATTCATAATTCAGGCATCGTCCATTAAAGAATATCCGCGCCCATAATCCAAGGACATATTCCATATAACAGTATTAGCACCAAATTCAAAAAGACAATCATACTATACATAAACATAGGTTAGTTTCCTGCAAGAGAGAAGCGGTCAACAGTTTTCAATGATGCCAGCAAGACATCATGATGTTTAAAAAAATCTTCTGATCTTCTGCAGGCTGATCTTCTTAGTATGCAGCAGGATATTCGTAGTGTTGATTGGGACAAGGAGTTGGAGAGACGGAATGTCACACACACATTGGAACTTTTGAAATGTTGTCTCGACTTCAGTATTGAATTCCGTGTATAAACCCAAACCAAACAAGAGACCACGTCCCAAATGGATTAATCAAACCGTGCGAGAGGCAGTAGGAAAAAGGAAATCATCCTCTAGGATGTATAAACGCACAGGATTACAGAGTGATTACGAGAATTACAAAGAAATAAGAAACACAGCAGCTAATGTAATTAGGAATTCTAGCAAGAACTATGACAGCAACATCGGAGAGGAATGTAAAAGTAACCCGAAAGCATTCTGGAGGTACGTAAATAGTAATACGAATGTGAGACATGGGATTAGCGACTCACTAAAGGAGGATGGAGAGGTGGCTAACTCCGACTTTGACAAAGCTCAGAAACTTAATACATTCTTCAGTTCTGTATTCACCTGGTAATAAGTTGATAATATGCCAAATCTTGACCGCAGGTATACTGGTGAGGATGTCACGACAATTACAATAACGGAAGAGGAGATTAGGGACAGAATCAGGAAATTAAAATCAAATAGGGCACCAGGTGATGATGGAATTAAATCAACAATACTAGTAGGCTTAGCTGAGGTCATTGCTCTTCCACTATACGAGAATGTACTCTCCATGATGACTGGAAGTCAGCCAACGTTTCACCTTTGTTTTAGAAAGGTAGTAGAATGAATCCAGGTAATCGCAGACCAGTTAGCCGGACATCTCAATTTGGCAAACTTCTGGAGCACTTAGTCAGAGAATGTATTGTACATCATATGGAGTTACACAACCTTTTCTGTAACGAGCAACATGGTGTCAGGTCCGGTAGATCTTGTGTCACCAACTTACTAGAGTTTATGGATAACCTAAGTGAGTCACTTGATGAGGGCAAGCTTGTTGATGACATCTACTTGGACTTTAGTAAAGCGTTTGACAAAGTTCCGCATGAACAAACTCAAAGCTTACGGTATTGATGGAAATCTGCTGTTATGGATTGAAAATTTCTTGGCTAACAATGCCAGTGGCGTATTTTTAAGCTGGGCTGATGTCACAAGCGGAGTTCCTCAAGACAGCGTCTTATCTTTATGTGATGCTGTGTATAACTAGATACAGTCCATCGAATACAATCGAGGAGGCATCACTTTCGCATCTTTAGTAAAGGAAACATTCATTATTTGTGAAGAAACTAAAAATGTAAAACTCAGGAAAAACATCATTAACATGGCCCCATAAGGTACCCACATGCCAAATTGAAAGAATCCGTTCAGGTCCAACAGTTACTGTCCGGAAATGCAATTTTACCTTGGCCTACAGGTAGCGCCATGTATAGGCATAACAAATAATGCCAACCGAGATCTTGAGGCAAGATCTCTTGACATTGGAAATAGAAAATGTTAACTTGCCCTACAGGTGGCGCCACCTATGAACAGATCGACAAGAAAAACAATCCCAAGCGAAACCTTCAGGTAAGGTATTCATATACCAAACTTGGAAAGAATCTATTCAAGTTTTAGAAAGTTATTGTCCGGAAACATAATTTGAAATTTGCCCCGAGAGGGCGCCACCTATATGTGGATTGGCATGAAAAACAATGCCAAACGAGAAATTGAGGCGAGGTACCTACACACCAAATTTGGAATGAATCAGTCCAGGTTTTGAAAAGTTATTGTCTGGAAATACTTAACTTAGCTTTCAGGCGGCGCCACCTATACACGAACCAATACGAAAAACATTCTCAAGCCAGATCTTGAGGCAAGATACCCACACACTAAATTTGTAAAGAATCCTTAAGGTGCAATTTCAACTTGGCCCCCAGGTGGCGCCACCCAGAGGCGGACTGGCACGAAAAACAATTCCAAGCAAGATCTATAGACAAGGGACCCACTTACCAAATACAAAAAACATGGACCTATGCCTGATAAATTGAGACCTTTTGGGGTTGCAATTCATTGAGGGGTGGCAAAATTATACCAATATTGCAGACTAGACACAAATTTCAACTTTTTGCCAAGATATATTGGATATATATGCTCAAACACAATATATGAGGGTCGAGCGCGGGCTAGTTTGGGAGACAGAGCATGCGGCTCGTCGCCCTGCGGGTGGGGACATGCTTTCCTCTGGGGTAGTGGTAGGTGTGCGGACATGAAAGCCATAGAAAGTTCCCTGTACATGAAACAACCACACTGACAACTGCATGCCATCATCTGTGAGTTTGAAGAACCACACGGTTGAATTCAATTCAATTCAGGAAATTGATCATATGCACAGTGTGCACCCAAACTTTTGGAACTCAGTTGTAATTAATATAGTAAGTTACATGTGTGGACACAAATGGTTCATACAAAAGCCATGGAGTAAATCATATGATGTGGAATACAATTATTTGATAGCAAAATTGAAGGAAATGTTGTCCTTCATTTAAGATGACACACAAAAAAAGGGGGTCGGCACTGCGGTGATTCCCCCCGCCAATTATTTCATATTATAATTCTGAGATAAACTACGGTTCGTTCTAAAGCTTTAGGGTGAATCATATGATGTGGAATACAATTATTTGATAGCAAAATTGAAGGAAATGTTGTCCTTCATTTAAGACGACACGAAATTCAAAAACCAGCGGTTCGACACTGCTGGGATTCACCCGACAGTTATTTCATATTATACTTCTGAAATAAAATATGGTTCCTGCAAAAGCTTTAGGGTAAATCATATTATGTAGAATAGAAGGACTGGACAGCAAAATGTAATGAAATGGTGTACTTCATTCAAAGCGACAGGAAATTCCAAACTATCAGATGTTCACTGCGGGAACCCCCGCCGGGTATTTCATATCGTACTTCTGAAATAATGTCATTAACCTATTACTAATTACTATAAAGGAATATATTGTAGGTGATTCGGCATGTGTGTGTGTGTGTATACACAAGGTACATTGCATCTCATACCTTAGGTTAACTGAGAAGCTGTGTAACATTTGGTTCTCCAGGAGTGGGGACATCCTCCCGACGGTAGTGCATAGGTTGAATAAGCGTAGCACCATATAATCTCTCGGAATATATGAGAATTGGGGGAGGGTGGGGGCGGGCGGGGCTTAGTTCAGGAAACATAGCGTGGGGTCGAGAAGCTGTGGACAAAACAACTTTCTTGGACGAAGACAGGGACAGGGACAAGGACAAGGACAGGGACACGGTCGTCCACAGATACCATTTAGATCCCTGCATTAAGATTTCCACAGTTAAATATATGAGATCGATTGTCCGGAAATTAAATTTTAACTTTGCTCTCAGGTGTCGCCACCGTTAGGACCGCATGGTCTTGTTACCTGTACCTCCTACCTTGATTTGGCACTGAGATGTTCTGGAATTAATGTATCTATGTCAGTGGCTTTAAAAATCTTTATTTACATTTTCTGTTATATGCAAATTTTACCAGGAACTTAATGTACTTTAGTTCCAAGTGGCTTCAGACTATTTTGACAGTCATAATTGTGAACCAATCACTGATGTGCTATCTATTTAAATGAGAATATGGAATTGGTACCCAAACAGAGACAGTCACTTCACCATGTATGCATGGTCCAGATAGAAAATTTGCAGATCACAGAAAATGTAGATTAAACATAAATATCCAGTCTCGGACAGAGCTTAAAACAATAGGAGTCTTCCCCTAGACAGAAGCAATAGGAACAACAAATTAAAGTTGGTTGACGAAGGCATTCAGAAGCTGTCCGATGAAAAGGATTGAACAAAAGGGAAATTTGTATATAAGGAGATTTGCATATAATAACAAATGTAGATAAATCACAAGTATCCAGTCTCGGACAGAGCTTAAAAACAATAGGTGTCTTCCCCTAGACAGGAGCAATATAAACCACAAACGAGAAGTTGATAGACGAAGGCATTCGGAAGCTATCCGACGGAAAAGATTGAACAAATGGGAAATTTTCATATAACGAGATTTGTCGATAAAAACTCAGTTCCTAGTTTCAGACAGCTCTGAAAAACGACGGAAACGAAAAGGTAGCCGAAGAAGAAAGAAGAAAATGACAAACACATAAGGCATCCCTGGGTATGCCTAATGACAATCTTCAGGAGTTCGAAATCACTGTAGCTAGGCTATACTCATCTGAATAGCCAGAAACGTTTCGATCAAGCCATGATCAGGCGATGTAGAATCGGCTAAACACCATTAACTCACAAACATTTACTGAAACAAAGAGCGAGTCCCAAGGTGTATTCCATGCCACGAAGATCTCAAAGTGAAACATATTCTTATCGACTATATACATATTAAGATTATTTTTTGTCGAGCAACTACTTTGGAAGATCTTTTTGGTCGGGTGAGGGAGGGCTGTGTCTTGGGTTATTTGAGAGAGTTCGGTTTGTTGGGTAAGTTTAATGTGTGTATGTTTCAATGTGTTGGATTATTAATTTATTAACTTGAATACCTCTGAGATATTACTGAACGCGACGTTAAACCTTAATTCTCTCTCTCTCTCTCCTTAGGACCAGTTCTCTTTTTAATCTACAAAAATAACCTACCTGACGCTGTTAACTGTCTATTTAAAATATTTGCGGACGATACAGAGCTTTACAAGTCTGTAGATACTGTTGCAGCATGTACCGAGCTTCAAGGTGGCTTACTTTTGGTATAGCAGTGGTCAGCAGAGTGGCAGTAGCCTTCTAATATATCCAAGTCATCCGCCATGTATATTGATAGGAGAAATTCTCGTCATGAATATAAAATGTCAGACCAGTCTTGCGTAAATGTCACTAGTGAGGCAAAAGACCTTGGAGTAATAGTTGATGATGATCTGAACTTCAAGAAGCACATCAATTCTGTTGGAAATAAGGCAAATCAAACTGTTGACGTCATCAAACATACCGTCAAGTTTCTCAACCCGGGCCGTCTAATTATGCTGTATAAAAGCTTGGTTCGTCCTCGATTAGAGTATGCTAATTGTGTACGAAGCCCAAGGTTAGAAAGAGAAAAAAAGACAGGTTGGCAAGAGTCCAAAGACGAGCAACCAAACTGGTGCCTAGTGTTACGCACTTACCTTATCATAGTAGGCTGGAAAGACTCGGGTTACCTACCTTGGAATATCGTCGTTCACGGGGAGATAAGATAAAGGATTTTAAAATTATTAAGACATTTGACATTGTAGAACCCAACTTTTATGCATGCACATCCATCAACGCACTCGGAATCATAGTCTTTCGCTGTACATGAAGAGGTACAGACTCAACTTTTGCCTTGAGGCTCACTAACAATTGGAATGCTATACCAGAGGAAGTTGTCAATACCAACAATTTAAATGCCTTCAAAGCAGATAAGATAAGTATTGGGGTAGGACAAAGGACAAATACTGATATAAAGCAGGATGGTGACACCGGAGTGGATATAGTGCCAGCAGCCAGACGTTTGGAGGAGCTTATACGTCTAGGACGTCAGCTCAAACAAGAGGTATTCAGGTATATGCTCATAATTGAGTGTCTTTAATCAATTAAAATGAAATCATATTCTTTAGCGCAATCGGGATCATATCCACAACCAATAGCTGCGTATGGAAGGTGAGAAAAACGTAACGTATGCTCCAGCCTGTCGAGTGGGCCAATCCATGTAATGGGGAGAGTAAATTAAGGTGAATGGTGTTAAGAGTGTTTCGACGGCCCCCTACCTATGTGTGACACCGAGTTAATCTGTACTATAAATGCGTATATGTGTCTGTAATAATAACCACGAAGTTACATGTTGGTCCTGTAAACATAACAACACGGCCTGTGATGTTTGGGATTAGAACAATTTTATTACTAATCCATTGTAAAGGAGAAAACAATGTACGCCTGTGCATTTAAGATTCAAATGTCGGTATGTCAAGTAATTGGTTTAGTCGAGCAATTAACAGTCCAGTAAAATACTAAATTCAATAACGTTACTCGTTTCAACGAGACTAAAAAGAGTAATAAAACTAGTAAGTTACCTCCCTTGACCACATGGTTCAGTCTTCTGGTGTTAAAGAGAATTAGGTACTAATTGTGCACCCCTATTGGCTGACCTATATCTGTTCTCTTATGAATATGACTATATGCAGGCGCTTTCAAAAACCGACCCATTCAAAGCCTGTTCTCTCTCATTTACCAAACGCTATATAGACGATCTTCTCGCTGTGGATAATCGCTATATAATTGACGCAGTGAAGGATATATCCACCTTCACTGAATTTGAAGGAAACTACAGATAACCCTACAGACACATCGTATTTAGACCTATATCTCTATGAAAATGAAGCGGGCCTTCTCTCTCGTCGACTGTATGACAAAAGAGATGATTATAATTTCGACATAATAAACTATCCCTTTCTGGACAGTAATATTCCAGTGGGACCTGCATATGGCGTATACATATCACGCCTAGTAGCATTTGCTAGATCCTGTGTTAAATGTGACGATTTTAATCAACGTCACAAAACATTGTTGCAGAAACTTATGAAACAGGGCTACACCACCAAGCGCCTCCACTCAAAGTTTCTCAAATTTGGCGATACATATCGCATGCTGATAGCAAAATACGAGCGTAGCGTGCAAGATCTCTGGCGTTACGTGTCTAATTCCGCTTAACCCGGGGCTAGGGGCCGTATGAATCCATATACTTCAAGGACCTCACGGTACTCATATGAACAGGCACAATTAAAGCGGGACTGAGATACATCATTCTTTAGATGACGACTTTACAACGAATATTATGGATTAAGAATACTGATCAGCGATACGGATTTGATATTTTTGGAACATCATGATGTCTTGCCGGCATCTTTGAAAACTGTTGACCGCTTCTCTCTTGCAGGAAACAAACCTATGTTTATGTATACTATGATTGTCTTTTTGAATTTGGTGCTAATACTGTTATATGGAATATGGAATAGGTCTTTGGATTATGGACGCGGATATTCTCTAATGGACGACGTCTGAATTATGAATGACGGACCAGACGCTTATAATTATAACGCATTGCTTGCTTTCCTCTCAAGGTAACGTTGCCAAATTGAAAAGAAACGAAATGGCCAGTTCGAGTGTTTCGTTAGTAAAACAATAACAATGTTCTAATCGTGTTGGTGTATATTGTTGTAAATGCTTGATCACTGCCTGGCTGCTTATTTTTACGATTTTGTCAATTGTTTTGCGGTTCTCCATGAGCTCCCTTCTGTAATATGTTTGATGATATCCTATACATTCACATAACTGGACGATACATACATACGGGTATATCTATAATATTCCGTCTTTCGTTACTTGGGCTTCTCGCGAACTTTGGCCCCGCCTATGATATATATATATATATCTATAATGCCTACGATATGCTCTGAGTTTGATGACCCCCACCTGTTATTTGTAGTTTGTGTTATTTGTTTCTATTGTGCACCAAAGTCCAAAAGTCCAGTAACGTTCCTTTAGGCAGTCAAATGTTATAAAGTAACAAATATCCAATCATAGTTCCTATCACTTTATCTATTTGGCCATTTTTTTGTGCGCTCATGTCAAAGAAATATTAAACAATTTACTTTAGTATGCCGCTATCAACTTATAGTGGGTTTTGTTTTGAGGACGTGGGTTTTAATTCTTCAAAATACATTCTGGAGTTAAATATTACATGACTGTATGGAAATCCTGCAAACAGGCCAAGTACTGTATTTCATTTGAACATGGCTTTGAAATGAGCTATTCTGAAAGCCACAACTGATTGGACAGAGCTACATTACTTGAATTGGAGTGATATGCAAGAGGTGGGGAAAATAGACGACGTCTGGCGACTAGAAAGCAACCATTAGGACAGCATCCCTCGGCACCTCGCATTCAGACACGAGAATACGGTGGATTCTCGATTGTAGCCTTGGTATCTCAGCCGCGTTTTTATTGCTGGGGTTCATGTGGACACCATGCAGTGTACACGGGGCTAATTGATAAGCATCGAGGACGTCTGATGGAGTAAACGCCTCAACACGGGGTAAACCTGGTAAATGCAAGAATACTCAGAAAATCTAACCTGTAATGCCCGAATCTGTAATGGGATGCGATTGAAGTACACCTATCACTATCGCACTGTTTTGCCATAATCATGCCAGTTGACAATAAGAGAGTTGGAAACGTTAGAAAATTAGTACAATGGTCTCATCGCTAACAGTCAGTATTTGTCATAGGCGTCTGTAAACCATCTTCACCAGTCAAGGTGTCAACGTTAGTAAAGTCCTTGCGTACATCTGAGGTGACTATGAATGCAACAGTCAACAACGTCTATATGCACGTCCGCACAGACGATATTCGCCCCTTCACGACTGTCGATAATGCATTGCTTTAGAGTGGAATATTATATTGATATATTTCACCGCAACGTCGTATTTTAACTCTATGCAACAATCAAATTGACGACAGTGCAAACTCGCCTGCGGAGTCGACTGGCAAGAGATTAGGCGAACACCAAGAAAACCACGATTCCTCAAATCTTAACCCTCCCTAAGGAAGACCTTAAGCGAAGTTGTTTACGAAACTTTGCGATGTATTGGCCGTGATGTTTCGTAATAAATCGCTTTACAAAAGCCGGTTTTCCCGTCATTTGGGGCGAATAGATACGACATGTTTACGAATAATTACGACTGTTTGCGATGCAGTTACGAAGAAATACGATACTTTCACGTCAGTTAGCGATATTCGCACCCAAATTGAGGCGATTCAGTGCAATACAGTTGCGAATATGTGCGATGTATTTGGGAACTTTTACGAAGTGCATACGACTACTTGCCATTATTCCACGATGTCTTGCGAATACGTACGAAGGTGTGTCATGATTGTGGTAAATTTGTTGTAAAAACGTGGTAATAACATTGTATAAAAGTAGCAAACTCCTCGTTTATGGCAACGATTATTCTTAACCCACCCAAGTGTTAGTCGGTAAATTCGCAACGGTGTCGTAACTTAATTGTAAGTCATCGTAAATTAGTTGTACAAGATTCGCCATAATCGTATAGTGCTATCGCAATTTATCGCAAATAATCGCAATATATTCGATTACTTCGTATACCATCGTTTCCTGTCGTAAGTTATCGTAACTATTCGTATTTATTTTTCACTTGACGATTATTAACGGAACTGTTACCAATAAGGCGATTAAATTACGACTTAATTACGATACATTACCACGTAGTTACGACGACTTACGATTATTTACGATAAAATTACGAATATTGCGATTTAAGGCAGAATCGCATAGCTTGGCGAATTTTTTGAACATTTTGAAATTGGCGCGGCGATAATTACAACACATATAAGGGGAATGGGATGAGGTGCCGACATACTGGCAGAGCCACATGACTTCACAGTATAGTTTTCCGGTTAACCTATTCTAAAGCACATACCAAGAATCTAACGATTCCTGATATGTGTTGTATCTCAGGTACGCTTTTATTGTACCTGTTCTTGTGGTAACTTGGATGATATGACCACACGGCCCCTAGCACCGGCATAAGCGGTATTAGATACATATCTAGAGAGCTATGATGGAAATGCTCTGACAACTCGTATATTGGTAATTGGTGAGCTGTTTCGCTGTGACAACTCGTACACTGGGAAATGGTGAGCTGTATCGTCGTCAGATGAAAATGACGGCATTTAACACAAAAGACTAAGTCTGTAAGGCCCGATGTCGATCCAGCATCACCTCCCACAAATGCCAACATATATCAAAGACCAAAAAGGTCTGTACAGGGGGCGGGCCTCGGGGACGAAACGTCCACCAGCAGAATCTCGCCATATACAGGCAAAAATTACAACACATATAAGGGAAATGGGAAGAGGTGCCGACATGCTGGCAGAGCCACATGACTTCACAGTATAGTTTTCCGGTTAACCTATTCTAAAGCACATACCAAGAATCTAACGATTCCTGATATGGCTGTATCTCAGGTACGCTTTTATCGTACCTGTGCATGTGGTCACTTGGATGATATGACCACGCGGCCCCTAGCACCGGCATAAACGGTATTAGATACATATCTAGAGAGCTATGATGGAAATGCTCTGACAACTCGTGTATTGGTAATTAGTGAGCTGTTTCGCTGTGACAACTCGTACACTGGGAAATGGTGAGCTGTATCGTCGTCAGATGAAAATGACGGCATTTAACACAAAAGACTAGTCGTAAGGCCCGATGTCGACCCAGCATCAACTTCCCACAAATGTCAACATATATCAAAGACCAAAAAGGTCTGTACAGGGGGCGGACCTCGGGGACGAAAAGTCCACCAGCAGAATCTCGCCATATACAGGTAAAAATTACAACACATATAAGGGAAGTGGGAAAAGGTGCCGACACACTGGCAGAGCCACATGACTTCACAGTATAGTAACCGAAGCGACGATTTTCTTACGAATTGAAGCGATGGCTTGCGAGTATCGTACCAATACTTACGATCTTAAATCGTCAAGCTTCGTAAAGGAGTTCGCCTAAGTGAGACTTGGGCTTAACAAAATGGAAATTCTTTTCCTGTTCCAGTAACTGATATCTACTGTAGCATCATGGATTACGCTATCATTCACGCAAGCGAGTATATACGAATTCCAAACTGCGCGCCGTTATCCGTGCTAGAAAGTGAATATTCTGTAGGTCAGAATCAGAATATTTTCACGTCCGAAAATGAGAACTCCTTCGTGGCGATACAATTCAACAAGAAACGAACGATCATCTGTTTTTACACCATTTTAACACTGGAGCATGCATACCAAGAAAATCACTTCGTACGCTTTCTCTGGGTGGTGGGCCGAGTTTCCCACATTTTCATATATTTTAGGAAGTTTTCCAGAAAAGTTGAAGGGAGTTTAAGGAGGGTTGCACGTCTTTTCGTTTCGAATTTCGTAACCGAATTATCTCCTGAAATTATGATGGCATTAGTATGTTAATTGCGAAGCGATATGCTTATAGAAAAAAGGAAGACAACATGGCGCCGAAGAGAGAGATGCTGTTTTAGAGGCCCATTCACGTCTGGCCTAAAATGTGCGACTCGCTGGAAAATGTGTGAGAAATAATGTAATATTTCAACCCATAACGTAAGAAGGACTCATTACATGAAGTATCTATGATTTTCAACTGGTGATGTTGAAGATTTCTATTGATTTTTATTGGTTGCTGGGCGAGGAAAAACCTGTCTTGGCGGACATATTGCAAAAACAAAATTTTCTACAAGTGATTTTTGTTCCTGTAAATGGAACCGAGTGAACGAGACAAAAGACGGCGTGAGTCCAGTACTTCAACCAGATCCCCAAAAAGCTACGCCAGGATTCTAGTTTGGAAAATTCAGCCATTTTGGAATATTTATCTTTACAACTGGCAGCAGCCCTGAATGACCCTGCTGTGATCCATGCTCATACGGAAAGCCTTGCTGCAACTGTTACTAAATCAATTGAAAAATCTTTTAATTCTCGCTTCAAGGCCATTGAGAAAACGATTGACGAACTACAGGCCACTCTAGCTGAAGAGGACGTACTTATTGAAAGTTTACAAAATGACCTAAATGAACAAAACCAGTACAGCCGACGAAATAGCGTGAGGATTACTGGAGTTGTCGAGGAGTCCACAGAACATACTGACGAGATTGTCTTAGGGATTGCTAAGAAAATGAAATGTCTCATCAATATTGCCCATATTGACCGATCACACAGGTCTCCGGGGGAAGAAAATCCGAGGGCAATAATTTGCTAGTTTACATCGTACAATGCTCGAAAATCATTCATCTCAAAGACGAAAACGCTGAAAGATACCCAACCCCTTGGAGCCCCGTCCATATACATAAATGAGCACTTGTCCCCGCAGCGTGCCAAACTCGCCGGTAAGGCTCGCCAATTGAAAAGGGACAAGAAAATTTCTGACACCTGGACCAGAGATGGTACAATATTCGTGAAGCAACATGACGAGAAAATATCGCGAATCAAGAGTGACAACGACATGTCCCGACTTGAAAAGTCCCTTCGACTTGTGCTCGTGTTGAAACCAACATAGGTTGTACAAGCGACTGTGTGTTAAATACCTATTACGATGATACTGTTCAACTTCTTTCTTAAATTTAGTATCAGCAAGATATAGAGACCATGAACTGAAATAGTCTCATTATATATTGTCTATTGTTCAACTATTCAGAAATATGCTCAATAATCACGAGCTTGCTATTAGTATTTAACTTGCTAAAACGACGAACTGAATTCGAGATGCTTGATATTTCCCGAAAAATTTACATTTCACAGGACGAAATTTATTTAAATAGTTAAAGACATGAACAATTACATGCTTGATTGATTATTAGTGTTCAAGTAAAAAAAAAGTAACCATAGGTCTGTTGAATATCTAGTTCACTCTTCTGTCTTGATTACATAGTTTTCTGATCAGACCCGCTACACGCGTCATATAATGTGGAAAGTATTCAATTGACAGTCTTGTTCGTTTCTGACACAAGGACACTTGTTAGCCTATTAAGAATGATGGACTTTCTTCACATAATATGACATGAAATTGTCTTAGTCGCCTGTCTACTTTTGGTATGTAACTATATGTGTGTGTTTATGTGCATGTGTATATGTATGTATATGTATATATGTGTGTGAAAATAGTCTCATAATATAATAGGGGAGGGAGGGAATTTGGTTTAATGTCACACTCACACACATAATATAATAGTCTCTATATATATGTGTGTGTATATATATATATGTATATGTGTGTGTGTGTGTATGTGTGTGTGTGTATATATACATGTATGTATATGTACATATATATACATGTACATATCCTGTTGAACTTTTCCTCCGTGAGGTATCCGCATGACAGGTATTTATCCCTTTCCATCAAGTACATACATTTGCATACTCACAAATTGTCGTGAGTCCTCATACTTTTCATGAAATACAATTTACTATGGTTGCTTGGCTCAATAATAACATTGCCGAGCATGCTACTTTTTGTGTATTTCTGATAATCTCTACAGGACCGGTCCTCAGATTTATAATTTAACCTGCTGAGCTAAATTTTTTGAACTGAGTTGTCTGTATCAAATTTACAGTAACTTGTATCACAGTTATGCAAAAACTATGTACACAAGCTACATCATCAAAACTTATGTATATCAATAATACAATCATCTAAACTGAACATATCATATCATATTGACGTTCATGTGCTTAGACTGTTACTCATTGCCCCCCCCCCCCCTCCCTCTTGCCCATCACATGTTTATTACAAAAAGCCGTAATATCTTTCTTCTTTGAGTTATTCATATGACAGGTATTTATCCATTCTTCATCAAGTACATAAACTTGCACACCTCTTAATTTTCCTGATTCACCATACTCTGTTTAATCTGTTTATGAAATATAATTACTATGGTTACTTGCCCCAAACAATAACTTTGCCGTGCACGTTACATTTGTGTGTATTTCAGATAATTTCAACAGTGACCGGTTCTCATATGTTTAGGTTATATACTTCTGAAAATGGTTGGAGCAATATCTAAGATTTAATATGCTGAGATAACCCTTTTTTAACTGAGTTGTCTGTATCATATTTATAGTTAACTGGTTCACTATTATCGGCTTCCTGTGGTCACTATGCCAATCCTATTCACACAAGCTACGTCATTATCGGCAATGAACATTGGTATACATATTGACGTAGATATGTAAACGTGCTTGAAATGTCATCCGCCCCCCCCCCCACCCCGCTTCCCCCCACCATATGTTTGACATCGTTATTAACGAGTTGAAATATCTGTAAATACTTATTAAGAATTCCATGCGTATTTAAAGGCCAGCTTTTTCTTTATATTATGTCCTATTCCACACACACATGTGTTTTGTTTTTTCAAATAATTGACTTTTCGTTTTCATGTTTTTCATTATTTTTTGCTCTGTGCTTTGTATATAGCGCACGGCTCAAATGTGTTACAACTTATTTTTCTTGACCAAGTCCATTATGTGCCTTATTATGTACGAGAGCTCCGGGTGTTATCTTTGCTCGACTGCTATCTGGGTCCAGCCGCACGACAATTCGCTTGGCTCGTTCAAGATGATGGATAACGACTTAGATAGTTATCGTGCGGCAATCGGCCTGTTTGGACGCTGTTGCACCAGATGTGTATCGATTCATTGTAAATTATTCAACTACTGGAAAATGCGTTTTTTGCAAATCTTTTCAATTATCTTGTGACCTCGTCTCAATACATCATGAATGCAAATGTTATTAATTTCCTTCTAGTTACCATCCTTTTGATACTTTCAGGCGATATTGAAACAAATCCTGGTCCAGACTGTGCCACTCATTTATCTATTGTCCATAACAATGTTTGCGATCTCGCTGACAAAATTCACTTGGTGGAAGCAAACCTTAGTAAATATGACATTATCGCCATTACAGAGAGTCACCTCACTTCCTTTATCTCTACCAGTAAACTAGTACTTCCAGGTTTCCAAGAACCTTTTCGTAATGATCGGCAACAGGCATGGAGAGGAGTTTGTGTGTATATCTCTCAAGGAATTGCCGCCTCTAGGAGACCGGAGTATGAAACGAATGACTTGGAAATGATTTGGTTCGAACTATGTGACAACCCTCGATCATTAATATGCGTTATCTAACGCCCTCCAAATACACCGATTGTTAAATGGCAACTTTTGTCGGATAATATCGAATACGTTCGCGATTCCAACCCGGATAAAAACATTTTAATTCTAGGCGACCTGAACGATGATCTGTTTAATCATTCGAAGTATCACGTGCGCGATATGATAAACTCTCTTGGCTTTAACCAAATGATAACTGAAGCAACTCGCCCAGTCTCCAACTCTATTCTCGATCCTATTTTATGTAATATGTTCAAGCGCGTCTCAGACAGCGCGGTCCTGGTTCCATTTTGTAGCGACCACGCTCCAGTCTTTGTTACACTAAAATCACGTATTCCTAAGCGATGTTCTTACAGACGTTTAATTTGGAATTACGATAAGGCTAATTGGGATGAATTTCGAAGATTCTTAAACAATGCGAATTGGGACAATTTGACGGAAGAAAATGATGTGGATATATGGTCCCAGTGTATTACTTCAAATATTAACAATGCAGCCTCAATAGCCATTCCCCATAAATATCTTCTACTCAAACGATAAACCATGGATTACCAGTAAAGTTAAACACGAGATGAGAATCCGTGATAAAATGTTTAAGAAATCAAGGAAAACTCAGTCAGAAATTGATCTTCTATGTTTCAAACGTCAGAAAAACTACGTTAATTACCTCGTTCATTCCGCAAAAAACGAATTAAAAGATAAAACGGCTGAAAAGATCGAGACTGGTCGGGTTGGCTCAAAATACTGGTGGAAATTAAGTAAATCTTTCCTCAAAGACAGCAATTCTAATTTTAACGACATTCCGCCTCTAAAACGAACAAACCGTTCTTTCGCCTATGAGAATAACGAAGTTGAAATCCTTAATACTTATTCCACGAACATAACAAATATTGTCTAATGCACTACTACCTCCTCTGTCTCTATATACCGATGACTGTCTAGTTGGTTTTACCGTAACTAATGCTGACGTGTTCGATACGCTTTCTAATTTGTACACCACAAAGGCAATCGGACCAGACAAAATCAGTCCAAAAATCTGTCTGTCGTCAGCCACACAGAATTCTCATCCACTTCACTCGGTAACAGCGCTGACATGAAAAAGACATTGAATTTCATTCTTTTTTCGAAATCTGTCGATTTATGCAAACTGATGGTATAATAACAGGAGAGAGAGAGAGAATTAAGGTTTAATGTCGCGTTCAGCAATCTTTCAGCTATATAGCGACGATCAAACAAAATTCTAAGTACTCAAGCCAGTACTCAGTAATCCAACACATTAAAACATACACACATTAAAACTTATGCAACAAACCGATTTCTCTCAAATTACAAGCGTCTAGTCCGTCATTGATAATCCAGCCGTCGTCCATTAGAGAATATCCGCGTCCATAATCCAAAGACCTATTCCATATTCCATATAACAGTATTAGCACCAAATTCAAAAAGACAATCATTGTATACATAAACATAGGCTTGTTTCCTGCAAGAGAGAAGCGGTCAACAGTTTTCAATGATGCCGACAAGACCGCATGATGTTCCAAAAATATCAAATCCGTATCGCTGATCAGTATTCTTAATCCATAATATTCGTTGTGTAAAGTCGTCATCTAAAGAATGATGTATCTCAGTCACGCTTTGATTGTGACTGTTCATATGAGTACCATGAGGATCTTGGAAGTACATGGGTTCATACGGCCCCTAGCCCCGGGTTAAGCGGAATTAGACACAAGTTACGAAACGTAACGCCATAGATCTTGCACGCTACGCTCGTATTTTGTTATCAGCATGCGATATGTATCGCCAAATTTGAGAAACTTTGAGTGGAGGCGCTTGGTGGTGTAGACCTGTTTTATAAGTTTCTGCAACAATGTTTTGTGACGTTGATTAAAATCGTCACATTTAACGCAGGATCTAGCAAATGCTACTAAGCGAGATATGTATACGCTATATGCAGGTCCCACTGGAATATTACTGTCCAGAAAGGGATAGTTTACGATGTCGAAATTGTAATCATCTCTTTTGTCATAAAGTCGACGAGAGAGAATGCCCGCTTCATTTTTATAGAGATAGAGATCTAAATAAGATGTGCCTGTAGGGCTATCTGTAGTTTCCTTCAAATCCAGTGAAGGTGGATATATATCCTTCCCTGCGTCATTTATACAGCGATTATCCACAGCGAGAAGACCCAAGATGCAGTCCTCCCTCACCCGACTGAAAAGATCTTCCAAAGTAGTCGCTCGATAAAAAAAAATCTTTTAAAATCTTAAAATCTATGCAGTCGATAAGGATATGTTTCACCGTGAGATCATCGTGGCATGGAATACACCTTGGGACTGGCTCTTTTTAACTAAATATTCGAGAGTTAATCGTGTATGGCCGATTCTACATCGCCCGATCGTGGCTTGATCGAAGTATTTCTGGCTGTTCAGATGGGTTTAGCCTACAGTTCTTTTGAACTCATGATACTGAACTCATGATTCACAGCATCCCATAAAGACTGAAACAGTCGTCTCACATAAGCACAGATGGAGGGTCTGAAATTGCTATATGGGATCCCAACAGGATCAACCTCATCATCTAGGACTGCCTCAGCCATTCTATCAGCCTCAGTATTACACTTGATGCTCACCTGACCAGGCAACCAACAAAACACAATATCAATCTGTTGACCAAAACTACAGTCATATAATTGTTGAATATTCAAGATAGTGGGATAAGTCAAAGTTTCACTTTTAATCGCTTGAAACATGACAGTGAGTCTGAAAATATGACATATATTTTCCTTCTAGTGGACCCAATACCTTACAAAGCTAACAATATAGCTTTTGCTTCTGCAGTGAATATCGAACATTTACCTGATAGTCGGCAGGTTTTCGTTTTGGAACTAAAGATAGTAGCACATGCTACTCTCTCACCATCTTTAGAACCATCTGTATAAATAGCCTGATGTGATCTGTATTTTTCTCTCAGCAGACCAAATTCTTGTGTATACAAGAGCTGGCTCGTGTTTGCCTTTTTATGTTTCATTAGTGTAATATCCATTTCTGGTTGAGCCAACTGCCATAGTGGAATTGGTAAGAGCTTATCAGGTAAAATTTGAATAAGCTTTATACCAGCTGCTACAATGTGTGGTTTCATACTAATTCCAAGAGGCGGACTAATGGAGGGAATAACATTGGTATTGCACATATGATATTTAAAAGTTCTTTCTATGTAATACAGTCATGATCACTTGTTTATGAAATGTGATTCTGCAGAAGATAAAAGGACGAGACACGATTCTTATTTAGAGAGCCTGAAAACTAGAGAAGATCTCTCTGAATTTCCGAGAAAAACTGAAAATGACAAAAACCCTGTGTTGATGGCTTCACTTCCGAATATTTTATGTCTGTCTGCAAAGCAATATAGTGAATGAGGCGTATTATTTGGGGTTTGGCATGTTTTCTCAAAGGTTGTATTTCAAGTTATTCAAAATTTGGCTCGAATTGAATCTATTTTTTGCATTTCCATTGCTCCTCTTGTATCATTTGAAAGCTGGACGACATTTCCGATGTGTTTAGAATTTAAGTTATAAACGTAACGCTATGATATTCCTATTGAGCTCCTAAACTCCAGATCTCTGAGCATAAGCCACCAAAACAAAGTTGAGGTAAGAGGAAAGTGATTGGCCTGTCTCATAAAACTGCATAGCCATGAACGCAGAACTTCTTTAAGACACCTCGATCCTTAAGGGTGCACAAAATAAAGAATTACAACGCATATAAGGGAAGTGGGAAGAGGTTAACCTATTCTAAAGCACATACCAAGAAGAATCTAACGATTCGTGATATGTGTTGTATCTCAGGTACGCTTTTATTGTACCTGTTCATGTGGCAACTTGGATGACAAGACCACACGGCCCCTAGCACCGGCATAAGCGGTATTAGATACACATCTAGAGAGCTATGATGGAAATGCTCTGACAACTCGTGTATTGGCAATAGGTGAGCTGTGTCGCTGTGTCAACTCGTACACTGGGAATTGGTGAGTTGTATCGTCGTCAGATGAAAATGACGGCTTTTAACACAAAAGACTAGTCTGTAAGGCCCGATGTCGACCCAGCATCAACTTCCCACAATGCTAACATATATCAAAGACCAAAAGGTCTGTACAGGGGGGCGGGCCTCGGGGACGAAACTTCCACTAGCATAATCTCGCCATATACAGGTAAAAAGACCGTCCGTTTTTTTGACAGCATGAGAATTGTCCTTCCCTTTTTGCTAACTGAAATATATGGTACGATCTTCTTGAACGTTACCAGTCCTCCAAACGGGTATAGAGAAATTTCTGAATGCGTCTACGCGCCACTACAAAGTTTCCCGTGCCCGGAAGTGAATATTTTGTAGACTAAAATCGACAATTTTTGGGGATTGAGAAATAAAATTGTACAAAAATGTAGGCCGGCCCCCCGTTCTTTCCACCATGACCGTTGAATGGGGTACTGGACCATGTAAGCCAAGGAAATAATTTCGTACGTTTTCTCTAGATGATGGGCCGAATTTGACATATTTTCATATATTTTATAGAGTTATTCAGAAAGCTGGAGGAAGTATTTGACTTCCGCAGTTGTATTATCTCCTGAAGCAATGGTACGAGTACGCCCATTCAGAAAATATATATTTATAGAAGAACTTTGTTGGAGATTTTACAACTATTGATAGAGAGCGAAACACATGCATGCTTCCAGCCACACACAATTTAGAGTGGAGTACACCCTGACGCTGAAGTGACGTAAAAACGCTAACGGATCTGAATAGGGCACACCCGCAGCTGCATGGGATCACTTCATCCGTTGTGCCTCAGATTCGGTGAAGTGACAGAGCATGCATAGAAAACGCACAAAACACGACGTATACGCTTGCCGACAAATATACATGTCGTCAGTAGCATTGCGCAATAATCCTATCTTAGTAAATCTATCATGAGTAACTTTTCAAACTCATTTCAGTCGGGCGCTATATGCCCTCAATGACGTATAGGTTATTTGTGCTGGTATGTACCTATTACATCGCCAGTAACCCCCAAAACGTCCGTACGTACATCGAAAAAGAATTCATAGATGTAAAGGTCAATTGTGTCCGTATGTAAGTCTACACGGACTTTATGGATGTAGGAGCCTTGGGTGGTAGAGGTATGAATATACATGCATCAGATCATATTTCCACAAAGGTCCTGTCTTTTGTGACGAAAACCAGAATCTAAAAAACATACAATAAATAATTAACCGGTCCAATGCACTAGTCACCCGACCTGAAGATAAAGATAGTATTATCTGAAAGCTTGCCAAAATGTCAATGTACAAAGTCGTTTTTATCGCTTTATTTTTGTCGGTTCAATGGATAACTGATACTTTTGTAGCGAGTAAAATAATAAAAAATGGTTATTTTCAGGGGAGTCAGTCAACGAATCATTTTAATATCACACTTTTTAGTAAAGCATTAGATTTGTATCGTAACGCACTTTAGTATGCACAATGAAGTATTGTTGCGTTCCTTTTTCCTGCCGATGGATAAACTTAAACGTGTCAGCTCTGGTGTTGCCCTATCCCTACAAGATGATTAAATTTACCGGTATCCTTAATAAAAATGTTCTTCAGAATTTCTATAGACCAAGTTTTAAAGAATTTGTACAGAACATGTCCTGCGAAAACGCAGTCGAAACTTTGTACTCAAGTTCTTCAGCACCACTAATAGTATTATAGAAGCAGCTGTATGGAAAATATTCCATAGAAATCAGTTCTATAGAAACTATTTCTGTAGAACCCTGTATTATTTCACATAATCTGCCCATTTAACCAAATATTGTTTTTGCGTTCTGATGTTATTTTCATGTAATTACATTACAAGCGTCTGGTCCGTCATCCATAATTCAGTCGTCGTCCATTAAAGAATATCTGGGTTCATAATCCAAAGACCTATTTCATATTCCATGTAACAGCATTAGCATCAAATTCAAAACGACAATCATAGTATACATAAACATAGGCGAGATTCCTCCAACAGAGAAAATTTTCAATGATGCCGTATTTCTTGATCAGTATTCTTAATCCATATGATATTCGTTGTAAAGTCATCTAGAGAATGATGTATCTCAGTCACACTTTGATTGTGACTGTTCATATGAGCACCTTGAGGATCTTGAAGTACATCGGTTCATACGGCCCCTAGCCCCGGGTTAAGCGGAATTAGAAACAAGTAACGAAACGGAACGTCATAGATCTGGCACGCTACGGAGGCTATGGAAGTAAATATCTGTTGTTTATAGTATGTCATTCTGTAGAAGGGACATGGCACAACTATCATGTAGGGAGAGAGGGGAAGAAAGACGGAGAGGGACGAAGAAAGACCAGGATTAATAATAATCAGAATTGGAGATCGATAACACTTTTGATGTACACATTAATTAAATAAATGATAATTAAAAAATAATTAACAAGTATTTGAATAAGATTGTGAATGAAGACCAATAAGATACTTATTGCTCGAGACAACATACGGTTAATGTTTGATAGGATGGATTTTACGAACAACACCGAAATTACAGGTCCTTTGATGCCATAACCTGGATGTTTCTGAAACAAATAAGAACGCTTTCTATCTGTCGTGGGTAAATACATTTCACAACAATATATTCTCTTCTGTACAACCATCAGGATTTCTTCAAAATGCTTTCCTTGTGGGACTGGGATACAGCCAGGGGGGGGGGGGGTCAACAATCGCCTTATTTTTCATAAAATTGGAATCGTGGAGTACAAAAGAACCAATTTTATGGATGATACAATCCTGTTCAGGAACATTTGAACGGTGTGATAGGCTGTCGGTTCTTAAAGTTAATACAGGTAAAACCAAAATAAATTGTCTGAGGCGTGAGAGGAAGATAAGACATTTTTAAGTTTCTCAGAGCAATGTCCGCCTGCAGAACGAATCATATGGTGCTCTCTAAAAAAAGTTGAGTGAAATTTCCCTCAAGTAAGACTGGAAATTCATTCCACTCAAAACTTGAGTGAGATTTTCACTCAACTTCAGTTACTTCTCACTCAACTTGAGTTAAGTGCACTCAACTTGAGTGACATTCACTCAAGCAGAAGAGTGGAAATTCATCCCACTCAAGTTGAGTGAACTTGAGTGGTTTTAACTCAAGTTGAATGAAACGTAACTCAAGCTAAGTGAAAAGTAACTCAAGTTTGAGTAAACAGGTACATTTCACTCAAGTTTTTTTAGAGAGTGGAGATCAGTCATTATGAACCAATCAAAGACACTGATTCTGGTAAAAAGTTGATTAAAACTTTAGCGATCGCCAGACCGAAGAATTTGTTTTTCTTACTCTTGCTGAATGCCCTCACCATAACACTGATTGTTATGTACAACTTATCCCGAAAAGCAAACTATAAGTTCAAAAGAATATAAATGTTTCAAGGAAGGAGTGAAAATGATTGCATGGATGAATTGTAAAATCTGTAACTATACAAGCGTCTAGTCCGTCATTCATAATTCAGCCGTCGTCCATTAAAGAAGATCCGCGTCCATAATCCAAAGACCTATTCCATATCCATATAACAGTATTAGCACCAAATTCAAAAAAGACAATCTTAGTATACATAAACATAGGCTAGTTTCCTGCAAGAGAGAAGCGGTCAACAGTTTTCAATGATGCCGACAAGACATGATGTTCCAAAAATATAAAATCCGTATCGCTGATCAGTATTCTTAATCCATAATAATCGTTCTAAAGTCGTTATCTAGAGAATGGTGTATCTCAGTCACGCTTTCATTGCGACTGTTCATATGAGCACCATGAGGATCTTGAAGT
The DNA here is from genome assembly GCA_036873755.1 of Hanleya hanleyi. Taxonomy (NCBI): domain Eukaryota; kingdom Metazoa; phylum Mollusca; class Polyplacophora; order Lepidopleurida; family Hanleyidae; genus Hanleya; species Hanleya hanleyi. The sequence goes on along the minus strand of JAVTVY010016838.1, from coordinate 5,070 downwards.
ACATGGGTTCATACGGCCCCTAGCCCCGGGTTAAGCGGAATGAGACACAAGTTACGAAACGTAACGCCATAGATCTTGCACGCTACGTTCGTATTTTGCTATCAGCATGCGATATGTATCGCCAAATTTGAGAAACTTTGAGTGGAGGCGCTTGGAGGAATAGCCCTGTTTTATAAGTTTCTGCAACAATGTTTTGTGACGTTGATTGAAATCGTCACAATCAACACAGGATCTAGCAAATGCTACTAGGCGAGATATGTATACACCATATGCAGGTCCCACTGGAATATTACTGTCCAGAAAGGGATAGTTTACGATGTCGAAATTGTAATCATCTCTTTTGTCATAAAGTCGACGAGAGAGAATGCCCGCTTCATTTTTGTAGAGATATAGATCTAAATATGATGTGCCTGTAGAGTTATCTGTAGTTTCCTTCAACTCCAGTGAAGGTGGATATATATCCTTCACTGCGTCATTTATATAGCGATTATCCACAGCGAGAAGATCGTCTATATAGCGTTTGGTGAATGAGAAGGAATGGGCTTTGAATGGATCGGTTTTTGAAAGCGCCTGCATATAGTCATATTCATAAGAGAACAGATACAGGTCAGCCAACAGGGGTGCGCAATTAGTACCCATTGGAATACCTATATGCTGTTGATATATTGTGTTGCCTCATATATATTCCGGTTCCATAGAATGGCAACACCATCCTGCAAGTAAAATTATTCTATATTTAAATGCAAATACTGGATACTGTTTGGAAGATTGTGTTCCGCAAGAAAAAGCACATTTAATCAGTCCGTGACTTGCACAAAATTCAAGCTAATCCTTTAATATTTTAATATTTGACTGATAAAGTTTTCTTGGAAAGATGATTTTTCGGATTGGTGTCAATTTGAGAAGCAACTCCTGCTGAACAATAAATATCGCAGTCGATATGGTTAAAGGCTGCCACGAATGTTGCAATTGGCTCTAAACCAGTTTTCTAAATAAAAGTGGTATTAATGTGATATACCACCTAAACGATTCCACGACTTTTCGATCAAAATGGTATGTATAGTCTTCTGGTTAACCAGAAGACTATACTGTGAAGTCATGTGGCTCTGTCAGTATTTCGGCACCTCCTCCCACTTCCCTTATATGCGTTGTAATATGCACTGGAAATGCTGGAACAGAAAAATGAAATGTAAATAAATTTCTAGCATTGTGTTTTGGTTAATAAACGATAGTCCTAGACACTTTTGGAAAATTTAATTGTAAACTAGCATACCAAACAGGACTTTTCTGTATTAACGTTTTGTCAAAATTTGATAATGGGACGATACCTTTTATCGTAAAATCGAAATACAGAAAACCAGCCAGTGATGCGATTTAACTTTAACGGGCTCCGGCTCTTTGGGACCCATCCTCGTTCAGGGACTCATTAGGGTCCAATCAATATTTTTCTTGTCTCTTAATCTGGCGGCCTGGCACCAAACACCAGCCTTGCGTGAAGCCCAATCAGAGAATGCATCATAATTCAAGATGGCCTCTTTTCGGATGTCCAGCACTTTTTTTGGTGGAATTTGTTCTGTCAGATTTGTCAAATTTTCGCAAAAAATGCATGTTAAATTGTCCACAAATATACAGAGAAAAGCAATAATCTTGAAAAAAATGACGAATACATTTTTCGGGTACACCACATGGCCGGTATTTTGAATTGTTCATGATTCTCTGCTCGATGGCGTCAGCTCTCAATAGGCCTAAGGTTAGAACAAATTTGGGGGTCAGTGCCTTAATTTAAGGTAAAAAATGGAAAACCAAGAAAGGAAAAAATATACACATTCTCATTCCAACGTACTCAAGCCTCAGAAGGTTTCACTAGTGATTGAAAATGCAAACAAAAGACCATGATATATGTGACTCCTGCGGATAATATAAGACATGGGTGTATGATGTTTCGCTCGGTGTCCATATAGCTAAGTTAAGCTGTCAGCAAAATGACATGTACATCGGTATAAACAAGAAACTAATGCCATATCTCAATAGCTTCAAGAGACATTTAGAAGAATATTTCGAAAATGAAAGGACTGCCTGCAGAAACTCGATGCCTTCAAAATCCGGTGGTTCATATAGCAATTATATAGCAACGTTATTTACATGTGTATGGACACACCAATATCGGTCCGTGTGACCTCGCACAGTTCAATTTTCGTTTTTAGTTTCTCAAATCAGAAATTTAACCATCAATTTTCAATTTTCGTTTTCTGTTATTGTAATCTCAAAATCAAAAATTGAAATTTGACCGTCAATTTTCAATTTTTTGTTTTGGTTTCTCAAAATCAAAAATTGAAATTTGATAGTCAATTTTTAATATTCGTTTTACGTCGCGCAAAAATAAAAAATAAATATTGAAAATTGACTCGAATTGTCCGTTTTTTGTTTTTTGAATTTAACTTAGACGTATCAATGTTCACTGCCCAAGCGCAAGGGTTATATGACGGCAATTACGGTGCGAGGAGTAAAATGGAAAACGCAAATCGGGTCGTATAGGAGGTGCGGAGCCTAAGAGATGTGAGTTTCACTAAATGAGAATCCTGGAGCCTGGCATTCTCATTAGAGTAGTACAGGCCGACTGTGCATGCGCACGAAGATGCCGGCCCACCAGACAGGTCTGGACAGGTGGCATCCTTCTGTTGTCATTGATTATTGGCATTGGGGCTTTAGCCAATCAGTACACATTCCTGGATTATCCAAGTTCTAAAATGCGAACAATATTCGTGCACACAAGCGCGCGACAAACAGCATACGGATGACGATAATAAAAATAAAACAGTTCCGTGAGTGACAACGCCCCAGAAAGAGTACGTCCGAAAATGGAATACTCAACCCTACACAAGACCAGTCGCGTCACCCTTGAGATGTCATTACGGTTGTTTAATACTTCTTCTATTTATATCTCCCGTTGCTGTCTCCTTGTTATTATTTATTCCAAAATATAGAGCTCGAAAAGATCTTGAATGAACTAAGAAATGTACCGTGAAATTTAAATAAAGCCGTGAGTTGATCGGCCGCGATGGGAAATGACCTTTAAACTACAATTTCAGTCAGTGTACGCAACCGCTATTGATAATTGTTTTAAAATATAGTACTTATAAAGATACCAACAAAACATGTAATACCAATAAGAAGCATACAACCGCCACGATTGACTCAGAACGTCTGAATTCTTCAACGCTTCAGGTCCACTCATCTTCAACTATTTTTGGGACCTGAAACGCGTCAACACTTCGAGTGCGGGTGTCGCACGCATCGACGCCGGGCGTCAACAAAGTTTCAACACTTCAAGTGTGCGCATTTCAACGCATTAACTTCACACACACGTACACGTGTGTGGTTATGGCTCGGGTACCCAGTTATTATATTACCCTAGTGGGAATGCCAGGCTCCAGGTATCTCGTTTAATGCATGTGTCGCAACCCCGTTGTTCTCCGTATCATGCTTTATACCGGGTGCGCATGCCTACTCTATCCTACGCATGCGCAGTTGGCCTATTATACTCTAGTGCGAATGCCTGGCTCCAGGGATCTCGTATAGTGCAGTGAAACTCTCATGTGTTTCATCCCACTGGTTTTCCGTATTATGCCCCACACCTGCCTGTACGACACGATCTGCGCTTTCCATAATACTCCGCGGACCAGACGTGACATCATAACCCTTGTGCGTGCGCACTTAACCTTGCTAAAGTTAAAATAAAAGAGAGTTGCGCGAAGAAAGAACGAAAATGGAAAATTGACGGTTAAATTTCGATTTTTGAGTTTGAGAAACCAAAACGAAAAACGAAGCTTGAACTGTGCAATGTTACAAAGGTTACAGCTTGTTCCTTCTTGTTTGTCTATATACGGAAAATGGACATAGGAAAACGTTTCGCCAAATTTCTCTTATGGTCAATGGAAGGATTTCTGATAGCTCTATGAACTATTATTTGAAGGATTTGAGGGGGGTTTCAATGTTTTGCACATGGTGTGTAACGTTTAACGTGGAGCGGTGTGTTCTTGTCGTGGCGCAGAAGACAAGTGTTACATATCATTTGTATATTGTCTTTACCTGAATAAAAAACATTATCGTAGAACTGGTCAGCATTTAATATATGGAATAGAAATTCTACAAATTTTAATTTTTGATATTACATCAGCTGTATATAGTCGGAGATGCCAGTTCTTCTTGTTCTTCTTGTTCTTCTTCTCCTCCCGACTTTCGTTAAGCAGTTCCTTAACTTTCAAACTTCACCAGGAAACTATGCGGTTACGTAGAAATCATGGGTCAAAACTCCATTTTAATTCTTTTAAGAGAACCATTCTAGTCATTCAGACACCACACACTCTGCACCCATGGTTGTCTGTCTGATATTTTGCTTGGGAGGATGAGAAGCTTGTGTGAGATCGGATTTATACATAGTTACCTATTGATTTCTCATCTTTTAAGATGGTCGCCGGTGTAGGGGATGTTGTTTTTGCCCTCCTGATTTATGCCGTTTCCCGTGAATTTTCCAAGATTTGCAATCCTATAAATGGATCACTAGCTTCAATTGACACCAACAACGAACTGGAAAGATGGAAATGTGACTTTTATGATGAAATTATCACCGGAAACCTCTTCAAGAAACTTGTATTATCAGTTCTACTGCGAAAAGTAAAAATGGCTGGTTCAAGATCTAGGTCACTTTCGTCCAAGTCAACTATCAGTCTTATCTGGTACACGCTTATACTAATAGTATTGATGTCGGATGACATACAGATCAACCCGGGGCCAGTTCAAACCCCTGCAGTGTTTGTAATATAGGGGTTTATAAACGCCGGGCATACGTACAATGCCAATCCTGTACTGTATTGGCTCACCGAAAATGTACGGATCTTACATTGAAACAGTATTGTGACCTGAATAAGTCCAATTACAGCTGGCTGTGTTCCAGAGCCGATTGTCGGAGCGACCGTGATATACTGGACTGTTTCGCTGGATATGTGTATAATTTTTCCGATTCGTTCTTCAGTAATCCACCGTCAGAACATTCAAATAGCTCCGAAAACA
>JAVTVY010016837.1:0-59668 GCA_036873755.1 Hanleya hanleyi | reverse complement strand
GCCTTTTCTAGCGAAACTACTCACAGTTGGATTACCTCAGATGTCTGATTTCCTGCAAGAAGTGCTTTGGGAAGTATTCTATAAGTTATCAGCGTAAAAATGGCTCAAAATATGTCTCAAATGTCATGCATGTCTTGTGGAGGTGACAAGCCTAGTTATGACCTTCACTCATTGTGTCCGCCATGCCGCCAGGGTAGAATCTGTACATGGGACACTGCATGTGAAGAGTGTATTGTGTGGGCGCCCGGCATATTCCAGGTGTATCTGGCCGGTTCTCTGGCAGCTAACGAAGGAAATAGTGTTGTTATGCCTACCAATCTCGCCAACGAGACATATGTAGCACAGTCTCCTCGTACTAGTGTAGGCGAGGAGTCTAGGGGGCTTGTTAGTTCTGTAGCTGGGTCTACGTTAGTCAGCCTATTGGACGTAAATAAAGATAAACAAACGCCCCCCCCCCGCTCACGATGCTTCCATTTCAGGCCAGGCGAGGGGTCAATCAGGTAAGGGATCGACCCGGTTGGTACAAGTGGAAGGAGTAATCGAAGATATGGAATCTGGTACTACGACGACTGTGGAAGTGGAGATTCCTATTGAGCGGACGCCTGGATGTGACGATGAAGGGAAATCGGTGACGGACCCAGGCTTAGCGTGGGAAAGCCAGGGGACTCCGATCTCTCAATCGGAGTCGACTTATGATTACGAAAACTTGGGCAGCACCAGTGAGGGGCCTAATGTTAAGTTTTCATTTGGGTCCGGGGTTGGGAAAATACCTTCCTCGACGCTGTCGAGGCCTGGACTTCCCGGTCGCTCAGTTACGCCTTTAACTGTTGCTTCCGGTTTGTCTGAATTTCCCCAACCTGCCTCCGGTTACTCTGGTGGCCTTCCTCGTTCCCTTGCCGAGACGTTTGTGTCTACGAGCCTTCTGGGCCACCAGAGATTAAGGTTCCCGCAACAACGGCAGTATGGTATGTATTCAGGTACCCATGATATGTCAAATTTTTTGCCTGTGTCTGAGTTGCGTTATCAAGAACCCTCAATCAGACCAGTTCAAATTATGCGGCATCCGGTTGCTGGTCTACCTTCGCCCTTGCGTGGCTTAGGTCAGATATCTGCTTCCGGGGTGTTCGTGGTACGGGACCGGGATTATTACGTATGATGCGTCCTCCTATACGTGCTTCTGGTTTACGACCTCGTATGCCAGTTCACCGACCTTTACAGTGGCCGTGCTCACGTCCAGCTGGAGGGTCCTTGAGTGTGAACACACCTCATCAGGCCTTGCTTCCGGTCCACTCTCAAGTGACTGATCCCACATTGGCTGCCATACTGCGCGGTATGGAACAGCAACGTGAGGAAATGAAGGAATTGAGAGAGATGATGACCAGTCAATTCCGAAGTAGTACGCCACTGCTTCCGGTTTTGACTGAACAGTCTAGGAAACCGGAAGCTAATTTGTCGAGGACTATCCCTTCCAATACCCCCTCCTGGCAGGAAGCCCCGGAAGCTATGGAAGTGGATAGGGACCAGTACGGTAGATCTGAATTGAATGAACCTACCAATACTGATCCGGATGCTAGGAAATATTATGAGCTTATGTCCGGCATCTATGACTTAATTCCTGATATGCAGCTTCCGGTCCCACATGCGGGGGATATTGAAACTGAATCGGGAGAGTCAAACCGGGTTACGAGGTCGGCTACCACGCTTCCGGCCTCAACTGCTATTCATTCTATCTGCCATTTATTCCATAGAACTTTAGCAGAACCCGCTATGTGCTATAAGCTATAAGGTTGAGACCAAAAGCTCGCTTCGGCCCTGCAGGATCTTCTGGTCCGTTCCCAGTACAGAAGCCAAACACACGAAGTTACGGCGTACATAAATCACCGTTTAGCTTCCGGTCTGCAGAGGTGAACGGCGACTTTCAGTATTTATGCTCTAGCAATACTAAAGTGCCTAGTAATCCGGATGTTCCTTGCACGAAAAAACAGGCCGCAGTACTTGAGGAAACTGCTCGACAAGGAGTGGCGATTACGAATCACCTTGACTGGTTTCTTAAAGCCATAAAGGATGGTTTATTTTCGCTGTCGGGCGCGGAGAGTCAAGAGCAGTTACAGGAGGGTATAAACCTCGTTCTTGACTACCAGAAGATTGCTTCCGGTGCTGTAGAAGATTTACTGGTACACAATGCCTACCTATCTTCTATGCTAGTGTATTTAAGGAGAAAGGCCTTCATTCCTTTTATGCATAGTTACACACCGGAAGCTGTAAAGAGGAGTCTACTAGAGACATCTACGGCTCCTTCTATACTGTTTGGTGATGCTGTTGCCGAAGTTCGACCTGAAATGGATCGTATAGAGCATGACAGGTCAGTTGCTTCCGGTGCTTCGTCTAAAAGACCTATGGCTTCCGGGTCGGGTCCAAAGGCGAAGAAGACTAAGAAGAACCCGCCTAGTTCCAAGGCTAATAAGGGTGCTTCCGGCCAACAGCATAACCAAGCGCCTGCTTCTTTAGAGCCAAGAGTATCGACCTATGGCCATAAGAAGCAGGGTAAGGGGAAATCTAAGCAGTAAAAGAAGGATTCCTGATGTCTCGGGCCGTACCGGGTGGCTTCCGGTATGGCGGGAACACCGAGACATAACGTTTCCAGTTCCCCAGCAACTAGACCTTCCGGTAGGGGGAAGGCTGCAGTTGTTTTGGAGGAACTGGATAAGGATCGCGACGGAAGCGTGGGTCATTCGAACGATCAGATACGGCTATCGCCTATTGTTCGACACGCTTCCTCCCTTGACTGCTCATCCCCTTCCGTCTCGTATACCATTACGAACGGGTCATCTATCAGCAATACAGTCCTCTGTGGACAAGCTGATAGAGAAGGCAGCTGTAATAGAGCTTCCGGTTTCGGACACGTCACCCGGGTTCTATTCGCCGGTCTTTCTGGTCCCCAAGAAAGACACGTCCGAGATGCGCATGGTTATAAACCTAAAACGCCTCAACAAGGACTACCTCACTCCACCGCCACACTTCCGCATGGAGTCCTTCCGGTCTATCCGGACAGTACTCGGACAAGGGGAATGGCTGACTTCTCTGGATTTAAGGGATGCATACCTGCATATCCCGATACATCTGGGGGACAGGAAGTACTTGAGATTCATGGTCGGCAAACGACGCTTCCAAATTCAAGTGCTTCCCCTTGGGTGTTTACACGAGTGTTTACACCAGTGGCACAATTCCTGCACAGTCTAGGTATAAAGTACCACTTTTATATCGACGACTCCCTGCTAAGGAATGCCTGCAAGGAGCAGTTAATCCTAGACACCCAGTTTGTCTTAAGGATGTTGACTTCTCTGGGATACATCCCACACGAAGAGAAATCAGAGCTGATTCCTTCACAAAGGCGCAAATTTCTGGGGGCGGAATACGATACGCTACGAGCTCTCGCCAAACCCCCAGAAGATCGATGGCTAAAGATAACGACGAAGATACCTCAGTTCCTCAAGTTATCTCAGGCCAGGGCTTTACACTTTGCTGCGATAATCGGCCTCTTGACGTCAACACAGGACGTTACACCAAGAGGACGGTTGCAGCTTCGTCCCTTAATGATTTACTTCAATCATCAATGGGTCGAAAGGCAGTTGAATCCGTGGATACCTGTAACACCGCTAGTCAAACAATGCCTCCAATGGTGGCTGGATCCACTAAACGTTATGCCAGGTGTGTCCCTACTTCCGTTTCGTCCGTCACATCACCTGTTCACGGACGCATCTATGGAAGGATGGGGAGCCCACCTCGAGTCCAAGTCGACATCCGGGTTATGGACAATCGAGGAACGCTCATACCATATAAACGTGTTGGAGTTTATGGCAGTGACACATGCCATCCGCACGTGGGTGAGCGTATTGACCGACAAGAACCTGCTGGTTGCGACGGACAACACAACAGTCGTGTCCTATATCAACAAGCAGGGGGAGGACGAGATCTCCGCAATTACAAAGCCAAGCGGAAATCTTTTTCGGTCTGTGTTGGGACAACAACATATCGGTGTTGGCCAGGCACATCCCGGGGGTACTGAACGTCTTAGCGGATTCGCTTTCACGACGGAATCAGATAATTCCCACGGAGTGGCAACTTCACCCAGACATACTAAAGCAAATAGCTCATGTCTGGGAGATGCCACACATAGATCTGTTCGCCACTCGGCGCAACAATCTACTGCCCCTGTTCATGTCGCCGGTCCCGGATCCGTCGGCATATGCAGTGGACGCACTATCGCAGGACTGGTCAAGGATGGTAGCATATGCGTTCCCTCCTCCAGCTATCCTAGCGAAGGTACTTCAGAAGATCCGCGAACACATGTGTGTCGTTTACCTGATTGTTCCGTGGTGGCCAGCAAGGCCGTGGTTCCCGGAACTACTGGATCTTCTGGTAGATGTACCAAGACAGCTTCCGGTATGGCACAATCTACTGCGCCAGCCCGGAACGTCGACATTCCACAGCCAGCCAGGACTGTTCCACTACCACGTGTGCAAGTGCTCAAGCAGCACCTCGCTCAGGCGGGATTTTCAGCGGAGGTTGGGCGCCGAATGGCACAATCAATTCGACCGTCCTCTTCCGCTGTATACAACTCAAAGTGGGCAATCTTCGATCTTTGGTGTGGAGAGAGGGATATCAATCCATCCTGCGCCACTATCCCTGAAGTAGCAGAGTTTCTATTGTACCTGTTCAGGGATAGGGGCCTGGTGCCCGCTACGGTAGAAGGTTATAGGGCAGCTATTGCTCAGCCTATTCTACTGGGTACTGGGATTAATCCCTCGACTGATCCAAATTTATCTGCACTAATCAAGTCATACAAGATAATTGGTCAGTCGGCTGTTCCGAAATTACCTAAGTGGGACTTAGCCTTAGTACTTCGGCAATTAGGAGAGCCACCTTTCGAGCCAATAGAAGCTATTGAGCTAAAATATTTATCATACAAAACTTCGTTTTTGTTGGCTCTTGCTTCAGCAGCTAGGGTGTCAGAGCTGCATGCGCCCGATAAAAGGAACATCAGACACTCTAGGAACTGGAGCAAGGTAGTTCTCACAACGGTTCCTGAGTTTGTGGCCAAGAATCAAGCCCTCTACGATTCCATATCTCGAGAGTTCACAATTCCAGCCTTATCTGATTTCCTTTCGTCCGGTCTTGAATCAGACATGTTAATGTGTCCGGTTCGGGCTCTTGCGTGTTACCTGAATCGTACAGAGGAGATCAGAGCGGGAAGGAGGCGTTTGTTTATCCCTTTCGATCCCAAAGCCAAACAAGAAATAAGTAAAAACACTATCTCGAGTTGGCTCAAAAATACGATTCGGCTAGCGTACTCCACGGCTACTGATAGGCAAGCCGCGCTTGTAAACGTTTCGGGTCACGAGATTAGGGCATTAGCGGCATCATGGCCTCTATGGACCAACAGATCGGTGACAGACATTATGAGGGCGTGCTACTGGAGGTCAAACACGACATTTGCCTCCTACTATCTCCGGGACATGACGTTGGCATGTAACGACCTCTATTCTATCGGCCCACTTGTGACCGCACAGCGGGTGTCAGGGGGACCGAGGCCAGCAATATAGCTACAAAAGTCCGGGCGTACAGTTGTAACCCTGCTTGCGGGTGAGTGCATTTTTTCTCTCGGCCCCTTTCGAAAAAAAGGGGGGGGCGTATATTGCATCTCAGCCTTGAAGTCAGAGTAGCAACAGAGGTTCCCTGTGTACCATAGGCATACAGGTTATTACTGTTGTATGATTTCATGGATCCTCTGTGAGGTAGAAGATCTATGATTTCTACTTTGAACTAGTCACTATGTATGGCATTTATCACTACCACGGATTGTATCAGTTTGCCCACCTACCTTACGGTGGCACTCTATGCAAAGAGTGGAAGTGAGGTAAGTTTTCAGCGCAAATAACAAAAAAATTTTACAAGTAAATTTTCTGTTATTAAGCTAAAACTTACCTCACTTCCAGTGATGCCCACCCAACCTCCCCGCTATGATACATCCAGACCATGTATCGCAGTGGAACAAGAAGGAAGTAGAATTGTGGGTAGCTATGCTATCAGGTGACTAGCAGGGGAGATAACTGTGTCATTTAAATTCTTACTGTGGTATTTCATGTAGACAAGAAATGCAAAGAGTGGAAGTGAGGTAAGTTTTAGCTTAATAACAGAAAATTTACTTGTAAAATTTTTTTTTCTATCAACCTTTAGGCTGAATTTATATCAATACAATCTAAAAAAAATTGCATTTTTAATTTTTACATGTCTGTTCTGGGGGGAATTCCACTGTGTGACCCCTACACCATTGGGAAACTCCCTCGTTTTCAGTACGAAACAGTGCTATGCCACCTATGTTTACTGTGCTTCATCCACTTGGGCCGATGCTGGACAAAGTTGTATAGTTTTGGCAACAGCTCTTGTCTGTCATGACTCGGTTTCTCTCTTATAGTCGATGACATCATGTCATTGTGTGTGTCGACTTCGGCCATCCAGTTAAAATCAAGGGGTCACGGACAGCCAATGAAGATAGCTTAACTTACAGGAGTTCTGATTGGCTCATTGCAAGTGCATTAATGCAAATTTCCCAGAAAATAATTAAGTCACATGCTTGCCAGGGACAGATGTTATTAAGACTGCCGCGAAGCGTCGCAGTCTTATTGCATCAGCTTGGTCTCATGGGGGCCAAAATCGCTTTGTCCGCAAGATTGCGAAAAAACAAAGCAGAGTTGAGACTTATCATCACAGTGCCAAATGTGGAGAAGATATTGAACTAGAAATTCGTACCAATTTGGGCTGTCTCAGATAAATGGAAGTCTGTTTTTCAAGCCCAAATTGTTTGTGTAAAATTCTAAACCGGAAGCTGAAAATGCAATATCCCCCCGAAAATACTGCGCGGAAATCTTGCGCATACTGTCAAATGGGCTCTCGCGAGACTTTTACGACAGCTTCTTGAAAGTGATCTCCCTTTATGTAATTAATCTGCTCGTTGAGGGCGCTGTGGTTAGCGAAGCTTGAAAGGCAAAACTAATGGATAAATAAAAAGAACTGCACTAGATTGATGGCACGATCTGGCCTGTATTTCTATCAAGTGTTCATGCCTGGCAAGAGCAATTCGATAACCAGAACGAGCGGATTGATCGTTTTATGGCGGAGAATAAAAAGCCGAATTAAACTTTGTCACTGAGTATTTTAATCGGAACAAAATCGTGCTTGCCAACACGGGCAGCTAACACATGAACATGAACGTTGCGTTGCCCGTGTCGATTTTGACTTGCTCCAGACACGCTAACGTAGCGCTCGCGAGTTGATCTAGTGAAGGAACAACAACAACAACAATTATTTTGCTTGATTATTTGTCACGACATTTTCATTTGGGAACTCGACTTATCTCTTGAAGAATTCAATATTTATCCACTATAACACTCTTTTTTTTTGTGCGTGTTTCCCCATCGATATAAAACAATTGTTTGGGGCAAAACTCAATTTCAAAATTTCTCAAAAATTCTGTTTTTCAAATTCAAGTTTTTATTCTGGGTTTAATACTAACATAGATGAAAAAGTGGCTAACCCCCCCCCCCCCTGTTATGATATTTTAAGAAAATATCGTTCCAACAAATTTAATCTCATAATTGAATCTTTTGTTGACATGTTTCACTGAACTCCCTAATGGTGAGAGAAATGAGCCCACCGAGTCAACATTCATCTTAGCATGCTTAGGGGATTTCACATTTCGCTTAAGACTGTCCTTCGCTCAACGCTATGATTCGGCATGTATTCCACATGATGCCACCTCTCGGCTGCAAAGGATATATTTCTGGAGGGACATAATCCTGTTCGAAAGTTGTTCCTGAAGCATCAAGTCACATGCCCGCCGCATTTAAACGAGCCAATGAAATTATCTGTATTTAAATATTTTGACCTGGGCATTTCAGACATGTCAGTCTCACTTGAGTGCAGAGGCGCAAGACTGGGGGATTCTATGCGAGACAAAAACGAAGTTGTGCGAATCAGCTACTTTAGTTCTCACTCTAATGGAGCATGCTTATTTGTTTTTCTTAAGAAAAATCATATTACAAACGACCTTACCTATTTCAAAAAAATAAAATCGGCGACAGTTCACAGGAAAATGATATGCTTTTTATTTTGTGATAGGGGCATTTCGAGGCCCACCAAGAGATCATTTCAGTGGATGGCTTTCTGGAGGTGTGTCTTCGTTTTATGAATGTGATTGCGCTGTTGTCGGATCTCACGGGACCAATCGGATGTGACCAATTGGGAAATGCCCTAATATACTCGGATATCACCCATTACTGCATGGCTATGAGCAGAAGTTTCTACGTATGATCGTGCCATGCGTTAGGATGATGATCAAGATCATGAAGTGAGGACATTGATCTTGGCAATGCAGAGCTAGAGGAAGGAGATAAATCTGTCCGTGTCGTCAACGTCTCCCGATCGAGGGAAGAAAAACGTGTGTTCAAATTCTACAATGCATGAAAAAAATGGAGAAACTAGTTGGAATACATGACAGTATGGTGATAAAAAAAAATTTCAGAAGGGGTGACAAGCTGAAGTACCAGGAAGACAAGTAAAAAAATAGTTACTTCTGGACGGTAACTTTCAAAAACCTGAACGTAGATTTGGTATGTGGATAACGAGGATATCACTCGAGATTGCTTTCCATGCTGGGTACTGAGGTTCCAAGCCAAATCAGTAGTTTCAATGTCGGTGGACTTCAGATGCTCTGATTTTCATTGAAATTTACTCTGAAGCATCAAATTAATTAATGGGATAAATTATCAAATTATTGTGCTTCGTACCTTTCATCCTGTTATGACTGTCAAAGGTAACTAAAGCATTACACATAACACAGCCTATACACATGATCAAATTTTGGGAAATAGGAAAAACTATGTATTTCTAAAGATCACAGTCAAACATCAAAACCATAAAATCACACAGATAACGGCAGTCTTTCGAAGTCCACGAGTTCTAGTTTAATTTCCATTTGCCCCTTGCCAAAATGTAGTTGCTGTAGTATTCCAGTGCCACCTGCAGGCGGCGGGCTTTAACATCATGTTTGTGACTGAATATGATGGTGCATGCAGCTGTCAGATTTACATAAATGTACTGATTTGCTTATGCTAAAGTAGTGTTCGATTCATCAAGAATATGCAGTGTGCTCATATAAATATACCATGTTTTAATAGGGGGTGTATTTATTATAATTAAATCCTGATATCAGGGCTTGAAATGTGAACAAAAATTACCTGTCTTGGGTAACGGGTAAGAATAAATTCTACCTATCTTGTAAAGTAACCTGAACATGGTAATGATACAGAGTAATAATGTTGCTTTATAATAATATGAATTTTTTTTTTTTCAAATTCAGTACCTGGAGACCTGATTAATAATGCATTCATTAATCTGTTGGTAGTTTTATCTTCAGTTTGAAGGTTTTTGAGCTAAATTTGAAGTAAACATGAAAAAAACTTTTTTTTGGCTACCTGTCACTTGAGTCAGGTAACTTACTTTACTACCTGTCTTATGCAAAATGTCCTCATCAAAGACTGCTGAATAGGTGTTAATTTTGACCCCTGGATATTGACCATGAAAGACATATATTTTCCATGGTCTCAACCGGGATTCGATGCCAATACACCCCCGAAGCATGGTACATAGCATGCGTGTATAAAACTGGCTGCCAACAGGTTGTAGATAGGGGGAAAGAGCCCATTGTAGAAATACACAAATGTATTATTTCACACATTTTGGCCTTGGTAAAAGAACGGGCAAAGTTACACTGTTTATATTGTCAGGAAAAGAGCTCTAGACAAACAGGGAAACTGACTATTTTGGCACGTGAACACTTGGTATCATGTGATAAGTAGCTCCAAGGGTCGAGCTCTTACTTCTACCATGCCAGATCGTAACAAGGTACTTAGTATCAGTGTGAATAGTTGGCAAGTTTACAACACAAAAGGATGGCTCAAAATAGTCTCTTCAATGTGACCCCTTCTGCATACAAGAACATTACTGGTTGGTGTGCTATATAGGCTGTATTTTGAAAATCTCATGCTATTTATTGCATGCGCATCATTTACGATATTGTCAAAACTGATAAATCAGTCAAAATTCCAGCCATCAAGAACAAATTTTCTGTGAGGAAATCTAATTTGAAATAATAAACAATGTATGAATAATTCATTCTAAACACGAATTAATGACCGCATTTGAAAAAAGAAAAAAAGCACTTGATTCTAAGGAAGGTACCCAAAATTATGCCCTCACTGATATGAATACTGTCTTATAATGGGGCATTTGCACTTTTAATTCAAGTTAATTCTTGGACAATGCTGTCTGGCCTCTATGGTAGCGGGTGGTGCACTGGCACGTGCTGGCCGCATGAGCTCTGGTTTGTCATCTGGGGCGCTTCGCTATGTCTTTAACCCAGAACATATTTTTAAACGATAACTGGTATATTTTCGACCTGAAGATGCCAATATGATCACAAATGTAATTGATGTAATTTCTTGGAATAGAATTGTTTGGTCCATATTTTCATATTTACAACGGTAATCCGCCTCATGTTATAAACATAGTGGAGATATCATTAGGATGAACCGGAGCTCACGCGGTGACCGACCGCGGCAAGACGGCATTATCCAATGATTAATGTGGAAAGAGCCAATTGTGAAGTTTCATTTGTTGTTGTTTCCTCTGTTTATCTAAGTGTTGATTAGGGACGAGAATCATCCTTATTTCTGCAGAGCATCAGAATCCCAGGTCTGGATTGCGTTCCATTACAAAATAACATTGGCTTGACATAAATTGTATTTGGTTTTCCGTGGATATTTTTGTTTATCTCAATAAATCCTTGAGGCATGTAATCCTGATATGGTAAATTCTTCAATAATTCAGTCACAGGAAATGAAATTTCCCGCAGTAATATCGGAAAGTGATCAAATTTATTAGAACAGGAAGTTGACGAAATGGTCAGAAATTTATTGGAACAACTGATTGACTTTTGTCCACAAAATTGAGAGTGATTGAATTTTAATAGGATGACTGAATTATTAGATGATTTACTGTACTACATGAGTAGTGTGACTAATGTCACAGGACCCAAGAGGTGGGGTGAGGAAGATGACTTGTGGGTCCAAGCGTAATGTTATTGGTCACCTAGATGACTGGGGGTTCAAGCGTAATGTTGTAGGTCACCTAAGTAGGTGAAATTTTCATCAAAAGTAGGTTAGCTCAGAACTTGCTGGTAACAGCCCTCTAATGCATGTTCATGGCAAAAATCAATGTTCTAATGTCAATGGTTCTCCTTATTTTGCTGATGAAAGGATTCGGATGGACTGACTCACTCATTACCGGACAATTTGCAAATGAGAGCCTACTTCGTAGGAATAATATTTATCGGGATATCGGAACACCAGAATTTACTTTTGGCCTGTAGGCAACGATTGGTACAAATACTGGAGGTGTTCATATGTACAAGGGTATTTACTATTGTGTGTGTACTCAACTGGCGGCTTACAATTCAAATGAGATCACACAGATAAGAATGGAACTCATTCTTACAGAGGCGTCAAATTCCGCTCATCACACACCTCATTAACATTCTCTGTCCACTTGCCAATTCCGCGCTCTCGCTTTCTATTTTCGCTCGTAACTAGATGTACTTGTACTTGTGCAAGGTGGGGCCTCTTTGTTATATCTGTCTGACAGCTGAATTTGTCTTTGAAACCCAGCTATCACTTTCATTTTGTGTTGTAAGGCTGTACCAATTATATTTTTTGTTTCATAGGTGGATTTTATTATCTTGGGACATGCAGTGGCATCGACTCATTCAGCTTTTAACACTAGGGATGGGGCCAGACGGGTGGAAAGTAACAAAATAAAATCGGTGTTGCAAAATGTCCAGATTTATTCTTATTATCGCATGCAACCTTGAAAAAATACGATCTGCCTGTGAAACAAAAAAATAAATTGCTGTTGCCTAAGTACAGTAAACATTATAAGGAATGGTGTTTATTTGTCAGATATGCCATCATATAGTCAGCCATCATCCATAATGTCTGCCATTATTAAAGCCAACCACATTCTCTCCCCTAGGACGGTGACACTTGGCACCCTGATCCCTGCTCAGTCTGTAACTGTCAATCAGGGGAGGTAATCTGTTATCAGAAGGTCTGTTCTGCTTGCCCTGAAGGAATGTTCCCTGTCACCATGCCAGGAGAGTGCTGTGGACAGTGTAGATCAGGTCAATAAAATTTATTCTTCTTCATCTTTATTTCTGATCCATTTGTCTTATCCTGATCTCTTTGCTCTCATCTTGGAGCAGTCAATTTTTTTTATGTGTTTATAGATATTACACAGCCAAATCTCCACATGTTGGCACCATGTGGTAACTGAATGGTAACCGCAAGATGTGCCCGGAACGGTACACCTCAGTACAGTACCAATCAGTACAGACCAGTATCCACACAGTACCACTCAGTAACTGGTCAGTACTGACTGGATACTGTACAGTACCACACATAACATGACTGAACAGTACTACATGGTAACTGAACAGTAAGCAACGTGTTACTGCACAATACTGCTCAGTTGGAACCAGGCTGTTGCTGACTGACATGTACTGCTCAGTTCAGTTCTGACCTGTGATTACCTCACAGGAACGGTTCAGTTACAGCTCAGTTCTTACGTGTATGGTGGACCTTTCCGTGCAGTACCATTCAGTAGTGTACAGCTCAGTACATGTCTCTGAAAATTTGTCTGTTTACCAGTTCTCTATTGTTAAATGAAGACTACGGTTTCGCCCAAGATTCTATCTGCAAAACATTGCTTGATTTTGAATAGAGAAGTTGTAAGCCAATTATAAATGTTCTTCTGGTTTAGTTTCCCCTCTTTTTGTCCTCCACCACGAAGTGGTGGGAGGACTTGGAAATGCTAGCCGTCCGTCCGTCCTTCCGTCCGTCCATCCGTCCGTCCCACATCTTGTGAACGCGATATCTTGAGAACAATTCGACCAATCGACTTCAAACTTGAGAAGGCGCTTCACATCAATTAGACGGCCATTGGTATTGGTTTTCACTGAGATACGTAATCCAAAATGGCCGCCATCGACCATATTGGATTCTGTCCGTCCCACATCTTGTGAACGAGATATCTCAAGAACAATTCGACCAATCGACTTCAAACTTGGGAAGGTTCTTCACATCAGTCAGACGGCCATTGGTATTGATTTTCACTGAGGTACGTAATCCAAGATGGCTGCCATTGACCATATTGGATTCCATCCATCCCAGATCGCGTTAGACGGCCATTGGTATTGATTTTCACTGAGGTATGTAATCCAAGATGGCTGCCATTGACCATATTGGATTCTGTCCATCCCACATCTTGTGAACGCGATATCTCGACAACAGTTTGACCAATCCACTTCAAACTTGAGAATGTTCTTCGCATCAGTTAAACGGCCATTGGTTTTGATTTTCACTGAGATACGTAATCCAAGATGGCTGCCATGGACCATATTGGATTCACTCCATTCCACATCTTGTTAACACGATATCTCAAAAACAAATCAACCAATCGACTTCAAACTTGGGAAGGTTTTTCACATCAGTTAGACGGCCATTGGTATTGGTTTTCACTGAGGTACGTAATCCAAGATGGCTGCCATGGACCATATTGGATTTGTCCATCCCACATCTTGTGAACGCGATATCTCGACAACAGTTTGACCAATCGACTTCAAACTTGAGAATGTGCTTCGCATCAGTTAGACGGCCATTGGTATTGATTTTCACTGAGATACGTAATCCAAGATGGCTGCCATGGACCATATTGGATTCACTCCATTCCACATCTTGTGAACGCGATATCTCAAAAACAAATAACCAATCGACTTCAAACTTGGGAAGGTTTTTCACATCAGTTAGACGGCCATTGGTATTGGTTTTCACTGAGGTACATAATCCAAGATGGCTGCCATTGACCATATTGAATTCTGTCCATCCCACATCTTGTGAAAGCGATATCTCGTGAACAGTTTTGCCAATCGACTTCAAACTTGCAGAGATTGAAGTCTTCCGGATATATCCGGATTTCCGGATTTTTTAGAATCTCCAAAAAATTCCCGGATTTTCTGACTTTCTTTCTCCCCCGACCATGTTGTTGCTGTTGCTATTTTCGTCGATAGTGAACCTCCGTTAAACCACTCTAACAAACAAAAAATCTTTTGGCTTGGGCTTGAGAATCACCCAAAAATATAAATTACGTGATTAAAATTCGAGTTATGTACCTCCAGGGGTTTTAATAAGTTTGAAATACCCAGTTCCCGAGTGATCGGTGTTATATTTCCAGCACAGTGCGATCTCCCCGCAGACTCTGTATGCAGCTTTACTGTTAAGTAGGTCAGAGAATGCCGATTGCCTGTCACTGTCTGCAGTAGCTGAGGGCATGTTGTTCTCGTCCCGTGAATGTAACGGAAAGCAGTATGTTAGCTCGTGTTCATGCCGTGTTCATAGCGAAAGTTTGTTAGACTCGCTGTTGACAATGTCAGACGTATTTATAGTTTAAAGTCGACTATGTGAAAATTGTTGACATGACGACTGACCTCAAGGACTTTGAAACTGGAGTCAAAAACAAATTTAAATGGTCGCGGCTGAAGGAAAAATATATCAGTGGCGACCATAAAATAAGCCTGGCAGCTGGCTATGCATTGTGCATATTGTGCAACGTTAAACTGAAATTACACGTGACCACTGGAAGATTGACTTGAAAAATCATCCTAAACATGCAAAAATCTAAAAATTCGAAAACTTCTCAAATCTAATGGCACTTTACCCTGTCTGTTCACTTCATCACAGTCTGATGTTGAGTGCACAGAGCCAAATTGATTTGTTTCCAGTAGTGTGGCATCTAGGCCTACATCTTGCTTGCTTTGAAGAATGGAACTTTTCGTCCAGTATTTGAATTATGTACTGAAATATTTGCTTACAAGGAAAAATCAATATAAAATAATGCCTTGAATTTAGATGACAATCTGCAGTTTTATTTCCCAGAAATCGCTTAGAATGCTTCTCCAGCCATCTAGGACCCAAGAGCTTCCAGGGGCTTAGGCGGCCTGTGGACCCCGGCCTAAAGTGCTAGGATAGTATTTTTCCAGATTTTTTACAAAGATCCACTTCAATCTCTGAACTTGAGAGTGTGCTTCACATCAATTAGACGGCCATTGGTATTGATGGCTGCCATTGACGATATTGGATTCCATCCATCTCGGATCTTGTGAACGTGATATCTCGAGAACAATTTGACCAATCGACTTCAAACTCGAGACGGTGCTTCACATCAGTTAGACAGCCATTGGTATTGATTTTCATTGAGGTAGTATGTAATCCAAGATGGCTGCCATTGACCATCTTGGATTTCACTCGCCCATATTGTACCCATCTGTGTTGTGCACGCGATATCTTGATCTATTCCACCCATCGATTTATAAACCTCACCATCCACAAATTCATATACAACTACAGACTTACATTGCAGTGTTACACTACCCATTACTGCTTCCCAAACCTCCTCAAATTGTCTCAACAATTCCAGATAAATATCTCTTTCCACATACACATATCCACTTTCCAAGTTATATTTAAGGAGATATTGGAACCGTATATGCTGTATGCTCTCAAACAGGCTACTTGGTGGAGGACCTGCTAGCTACTCAGCTTGTCAACATAGACTTGTATTGAAACATTTTATAGAGTGGTATGAAAATTGCTATGGACATTCATCAACATGGGTACCCCTTGTCTCGGATTAACACAGAAATGATAGGGAAATGCAGAAAAATAATCACAAAATTGGATTTTAGGTAAAACTGAACATAGATTTTTGATCAAAATTTCAAGTGATGCATAGATCACTATATTTCTTCTGAAGACAAATTAAAATATGAAGGTCAATGGCTCAATTTCCTTGACAAAATTTTGAAAATTTTGAAACTTTCATTCTATTCCCATGTTACTTGTATTAAATGGAGATTGTTGTCATGACAAGTTATTTAGTCATATTCAGATTTGTTTAACAATGAACATATACTTTCAATATATCAAAGATTGGATTACTTATGCAAAATGAATTTTTTTCTATTTGAAATGTTAAATGTATCATGACCATGTCTGAAGTGTCGGTCTCCATCTTAATGCTACTCGAAGACTTCACTTATTATCTAGCTTCCAAACTCTTTGGAATGATCAAAAGAATCTAAAATTCCCACTGAGAGTTTAGCTGTAGGGTCATATTTGTTCAGCAGTCTTTGTAATGTTATTACAATTTCTTTTGTCTGTATTCAGAATAATTCTGAAGTTTTATGCGGACTTCTTTATTCCCAACAACAAAAATGCCTGAATAAGTATGTAATTGTTTCACCTGTCACTGGTTCCACAGTGGAGTGTGGTCCCAACTGCTCACAGTGTCAACCCTTGGATCCCGGCTTTTGTACGAAATGTCGAGGGGAGGGAAAGCTGGTGGAAAAAGGCCATTGCGTGGACAGGTGTTCCCCAGGTTTCTACCCAGACGGCCGCCAGACATGCCAGGGTATGTTAGAGGTTCCCTTGTGTAAATGGTGTGGGAAATACCAGCTTTATCTCATTACCTGCATCAGAGGAAACACTAAAGTGGAATCACTGCATGCCAAAATTGTTGGTACGACCACGGCACCTGGGATCTCGTAGAAGTGTTAGGGGAATGGTACATACGTTTGTATAACTGCATCTAACTGGTCTACAAAACATGTGGTTTTGAGTAAACAATATTGCTGAGAGTACATTACCTTTTTATCAGTATTCTCTACATATACTATGTTAAAATGTGTACTATCTCAAGGGAAAAATGCTTTATGCATTTACTGTTCATATAAATGAAACTTCTAATTTTGCTACGATGAGAGTGAGCATAAAGAGGTACAGTGATAAGAATTTGACAATCTGATCTGATTAGGCCATAAAAAATTAATTAATTGTTTCTCAAGTGGGGTTTTTTTTTTCAGGAGCGGGCGGGCGTTTTTTATTTTTTTATTTTTTTATTTTTTTTCAAGGAAGGATGCGGGCGGTTTTTTATCTTTTTTTTTTTTACAAGCCGGGAAGACCATATCAACTGCTTCTGCGATTGTGGCCTGAAGTGGGATGGAATCTCTGTCCTGCTTAGATTTTCCAATTGTACACGATATCGCGTCGTCGAAATCTGGGCATCGGGTGATACTGGTCACCTCGTTCAGGACCTCGATCACGGTGGCACTTGGGCTAACCTGTATAATTGTCCAGTCCTTCAGCATGTTAACCGCCCCACGTTCTCGACATTCAGCAATGTATGCTGAAACCAGCATTGTGAAAACGGATAAAAAATGCGGTAAAAATACAATCACAAATTTCATTTCATTGGACCCATTTCCGATGAATTGTTTAAACTAGGCAAAGAGCATAATGAAAAGCATAACCGACGCTGGAACTGGAGACTAGGATGAAAATATTTCTTTAATTTACAGCCTTTCGTGTTGAAATGTGCACAATTTATGACGAAGATTTTAATAAATAATGTTATGATAAATATACTATTCGCTATTTATAAAATTACGATAACGGAGAAGCGAAATTTAGATAATAAAAACATACGGCAATCCGCTTCCGCTTATATTCAGGTCTGATTTTTGTATATGCACAGTTTGGTTTGAAACTGGAACGAGTTCGCGCAACTGCCGGTTGTAAACTATTTTGTGATCGATACGATCATGGCGATGACATCTCTGTACGTATTAAAGCATTTTTCTTTTTCACAAACATAGTAAAACACCATTTTGGGGAAACGAATAGACATTACAACGAATAAACACAGTTTACAAGCACATTTACACATGCAATAAAAAGAATGGGAGCGGACAGTATGCCAGGGATGCGGCAGATTTTTTTTTTGTCCTCCGCCACGAAGTGGTGGGAGGACTTGGAAATGCTAGCCGTCCGTCCTTCCGTCCGTCCTTCCGTCCGTCCCTCCGTCCGTCCTTCCGTCCGTCCCTCCGTCCGTCCTTCCGTCCGTCCGTCCCACATCTTGTGAACGCGATATCTCGAGAACAATTCGACCAATCGACTTCAAACTTGGGAAGGTGCTTCACATCAGTTAGACGGCCATTGGTATTGATTTTCACCGAAGTACGTAATCCAAGATGGCCGCCATTTACCATATTGGATTCTGTTCGTCCCACATCTTGTGAACGCGATATCTCAAGAACATTTCGACCAATCGACTTCAAACTTGGGAAGGTGCTTCACATCAGTTAGACGGCCATTGGTATTGATTTTCACCGAAGTACGTAATCCAAGATGGCCGCCATTTACCATAAATTGGATTCTGTTCGTCCCACATCTTGTGAACGCGATATCTCAAGAACAATTTGACCGATTGACTTCAAACTTGGGAAGGTGCTTCACATCAGTTAGACGGCCATTGGTACTGATTTTCACCGAAGTACGTAATCCAAGATGGCCGCCATTGACCATATTGGATTCTGTTCGTCCCACATCTTGTGAACGCGATATCTCAAGAACATTTTCACCAATCAACTCCAAGCTTGGGAATGTTCTTCACATCAGTCAGACGGCCATTGGTATTGATTTTCACTGAGGTACGTAATCCAAGATGGCTGCCATTGACCATATTGGATTCCATCCGTCCCAGATCTTGTGAACGCGATATCTCGAGAACAATTCAACTAATCGACTTCAAACTTGGGAAGGTTCTTCACATCAGTTGGACGGCCATTGGTATTTATTTTCACTGAGGTACGTAATCCAAGATAGCTGCCATTGACCATATTGGATTCTGTCCATCCCACATCTTGTGAACGCGATATCTCCACTTCAAACTTGAGAATGTGCTTCACATCAGTTGAACGGCCATTGGTTTTGATTTTCACTGAGATACGTGATCCAAGATGGCTACCATGGACCATAGTGGATTCACTCCGTTCCACATCTTGTTAACACGATATCTCAAAAACAAATCAAACAAACTAAGGTTTTTCACATCAGTTAGACAGCCATTGGTATTGGTGTTCACTGAGGTACATAATCCAAGATGGCTGCAATTCACCATATTGGATTCTGTCCATCCCACATCTTGTGAACGCGATATCTCGAGAACAGTTCGACCAATCGACTTCAAACTTGAGAATGTGCTTCACATCAATTAGATGGCCATTGGTATTGATTTTCACTGAGGTACAAATCCAAGATGGCTGCCATTGACGATATTGGATTCCATCTGTCTCGGATCTTGTAAACGTGATATCTCGACAACAATTTGACCAATCAACTTCAAACACGAGACGGGGCTTCACATCAGTTAGACAGCGATTGGTATTGATTTTCATTGAGGTAGTATGTAATCCAAGATGGCTGCCATTGACAATCTTGGATTTCACTCACCCATATTGTACCCATCTGTGTTGTGAACGCGATATCATCTGTGTTGTGAACGCGAGATCTATTCCACTCATCGATTTATAAACCTCACCATCCACAAATCCATATACAACTACAGACTTACATTCCAGTGTTACACTACCCATTACTGCTTCCCAAAACTCCTCAAATTGTCTCAACAATTCCAGATGAACGTCTCTTTCCACATACACATATCAACTTTCCAAGTTATATTTAAGGAGATATTGGAAGCGTATATGCTGTATGCTCTCAAACAGGCTACTTGGCGGAGGACCTGCTAGCTACTCAGCTTGTTTTTTTTCAAAAAGTGAAAAAAAAGTGCCCAGCGGGAGAGAAATCGAGGATGCGGCGCCACTTGAGAAACAATTAATTAACTTTTTATGGCCTTACCGGTCCATGTAACACTTGACAATTCAGCTTAACATCTTGTAAACTTGAAAGTAGAAAGACGGAAAGCTCTACATCACTCCGATATTCAAGCTTTTCATCTCGCAAATTTGAAAGTAGAAGGATAGCTCTACATTGCTCCCATATTCCAGGTTTGCATCTTGCAAAATTGAAAGTAGAAAGATGGAAAGCTCTACATCGCTCCCATGTTCCAGCTTTCCATCTGGCAGAATTGAAAGTAGAAAGATGAAAAGTTCTACATCACTTCCATATTCCACTTTTGCATCTCGCAAAATCGAAAGTAGAAAGATGGAAAGCTGTATTTCACTTCTGTATTCAAGCTTTCCATCGCACAAGTTTGAAAGTAGAAAGTTGGAAAGCTCTACATCGCTCCTGTATTCCAGCTTTCCATCTCCCAAAATTAGAAAGATGGAAAGCTCTACATCAGTCCAGTATTCCAGCTTTCCAAAACGAATTTATGACATATGAATACCGGAGCCAACAACAATGAAAGATTATTTTGTCAGTTGACATTTCTATAATATGGTAAAAAATGTGTCCGCTTTCCTCAAAATAGAAATGTTACAGATGGAGCAACGAGACCAAGATGACAAAGTTTCGCTCTCGTATTCCTATATGTCTTAAATGCATTTTGTAAAGCTGTGATAAAGGAGTGGTGTCGACCTTTTCAGCTTTCTGCTTTCAATTTTGCGAGAGGGAAAGCTCGAATATGGGAGTGATGTTGAGCTTTCCATCTTTCTACTTTCAATTTTGCGAGCTGGAAAGCTCGAATACGGGAGCGATGTAGAGATTTTCATCTTTCTACTTTCAATTTGAAAGATGCCAAGCTGAATTGTCAAGTGTTACACAGACCCTATCCCACAGCCAAACAATACAGTATTGGAAAAACACTTTGCCCCAAAAAGTATTTGGTTGGCGTGGGCATCATTTCATATTGTTTGCATCTACCCTCTTTAATAAGGTGATGGTAAACCCTCAGATGAGGTGAAGGTCAAATGAAAGACAAATTTCAACTCTATTCATATATATTTTTATCTCGCCTTACGAAATAAAGGGGAGATATTGTGAGGGGGGAAAGAGGATGTTGTCGTCGGTGTCGGTGTCCCCTGCCTGGAAATGATAAGGTTTTTGGTTTAGCAAATTCAAAAAAAAAAATCTAGAAAAATTTGAAAAAATATTAAAAAAATAAAAATAATATGGGGGGTGGGTATGCCACCTGGGGATACTACCCCTGGGGTGCTCCAATGTTAAAATCCCTGTGATAGTTTTGCGTTTAGCTGAAGCGCACATGTACATCTGTACTTAGAAAGTTTGTTGCAGTTGTCAGCTGTCATTGGATGATTATGAAACTTGGTACACATGTTTCTTATGATTAGAGGATGTACCTGTGCTATTTTTGAGAAGAAATATTAATTTTTCTTCAAATTATGGCAAATGAGTTTTCTGTAAAGGTAAATTGTACATGTAGGCCTCTACATGTACATGGTAAGTTTGCTGCAGTTGTCAGCTCCCATTGGATGATTATGAAACTTGGTACACATGTTTCTTATGATTGTAGGATGTACGTGTGCTATTTTTGAGATGAAATATTAATTTTTCTCCAAATTATGGCAAATGATGAGTTTTCTGTTTAGGTGAATTGTACATGTAGGCCTCTATATGTATACATATACATGTACATGTTAAGTTTGCTGCAGTTGTCAACTCTCATGGGATGATTACAAAACTTGGTACACATGTTTCTTATGATTAGAGAATGTACCTGTGCTATTTTTGAGATGAAATATTAATTTTTCTTCAAATTATGGCAAATGATTTTGCGTTTAGCTGAAGTGCACATGTACATCTGTACACCACAGTTTGCTGCAGTTGTCCGTCATTGAATGATTATGAAACTTGGTACACATGTTTCTTATGATTAGAAGATGTAGCTGTGCTATTTAGGAGATGAAATATTAATTTTTGTTCAAATTTTGAGGGTTTTGTCTAAGTAATCTGCCAATAAAAACATGTACACCTGTACATGGAAAATTACATGAAAGCTGTTAGCTTTCATTGGATGAGTTTGACACTTGCTACCCAAGTTCAATGTGATTCGAGGATGTGCATGTGCTATTTAAGAAATATGACTATATTAAATATGAATTTTGGTCCTAATTATTGCACTTTAGACTTTGTACATTTCCATTGATAAGGTTTTTGTTGGCCAAAAATTTACGTGTAGATCTGTACATTTAAAGTTTGTTGAACCTTTCGTGGGATGATTATAAAACTTGGTGGACATGTTTCATGTTTTTCTAGGTCACAGCTCTCCCGCAGTAATCCCACACGGGACTGACCTATCCAGTCTTATTCCCAAATGGCACTGGCCTATCCAGCAGTAATGCCACACAGGACTGACCTATCCAGCAGCAATCCCATACAGAACTCAACTATCCAGCAGTAATCCCAGACCCGACTGGTCTATACAGCAGTAATCCCATTTGGGACTGGCCTATCCAACAGTAATGCCACACGGGACTGACGTACCCAGCAGTAATCCCAGACTGGACTGGCCTATCCAGCAGTAATCCCACATGGGACTGGCCTATCCAGCAGTAATTCCACACGGGACTGGCCTATGCAGCAGTAATCTCACACGGGACTGACCTATCCCGAAGTAATATGACACTGCACTGCAATATGCAGCACTAATCCCACATGGCACTGACCTATCCAGCCATAATCCTACATGGAACTGACCTATCCCACTGTAATCGCACACAGGTTTAGCCTATCCAGCAGTAATCCCACATGGGACTGGCCTCCCCAGCAGTAATCTCACATGCGACTGACCTATCCAGCAGTAATCTCACACTGGACTGCCCTATGCACCAGTAATCCGACAGCACTGACCTATCCATCCTACATGGGATTAACTTATATGCCAGTAATCCCACATGGGACTGATGTTACTGTCTGTACCAGATAATCTATTCCAGACATTATTGTCTGTACCACATCACCTATTCCAGACCTTATTGTTTGCTCTACATGTATGCTTTCAATACTGCTGCACCTTCGGCGGATGCCCCCGCAAGTCGAGATGTTGGGGTTCTCAGAACGCTTGTTACTGCATTTATATGATTTTTTTCTAATTGGGTAAAAAGTACTTGAATTTTTGTATGATAACTCATAAGTGCCAAGTCAATTTGAATCTTGCATTTTAATTTCCTCGATTTGATGGAACATGTACATTGGAACAGTGAGTCTGTGTTGAAACTTCAAGTATACACACCTTAATCTTGAATCAAGCATTGGAACATGTAAGTGCATACAAAGTTTAAAATATATGTATTAAGGCAGTGTGACATCACCGGACCTAGATATGATCGCAACAGACCACCATAGAATCCCATGCTATATTTGCAGTTTACTCTGTCTAATAAAATCGTGAAAAATAACAAAAATATTTTCACTCACTTTTTCCAATGCCATTATGGTCTTTCATTTGATGGAAACTTTACTTGAGAGTTTACGATCACTTTAGTTTAAGTAAATTATAAGAATTCGTTCTTTTCTTTCCTCACGTCAAGATCTGCATGTACCAATGTTGAATTGTTTGATATGTTTTGTTTACGAGTTGTCAGAAAACTTGATAAGTTGGTACCATTTCATAACAAAAATATATGTGGTGGAGGGAATGCTCTCCTGTACACAACTTTTCAACATTTCTCATCTGTGAGTTGTTTTCGCTATAGACTGTGATGGTAGCTGTCAGACGTGTACTGAGGGTACCCCATACCACTGTAGCATGTGTCGACCTGGTCTCCTGTGGCAGGAGGGGCGCTGTCTTCCTCACTGTGATCTGGGTCACTTCCTTCAAAACGGACAGTGTTTGGGTAAGTTAACGGACAGTGTTTGTGTGGGTTAATGGACAGTGTTTGGATGAGTTTATGGACAGTGTTTGGGTGAGTTAATGATCAGTGTTTGGATGAGTTAATGGACAGTGTTTGGATGAGTTTATGGACAGTGTTTGGGTGAGTTAACGGACAGTGTTTGGGTGAGTTAAAAGACAATGATTGGGTGATCTAACAGACGGTGTTTGGTTGAGTTAACGGACAGTGCTTGGGTGAGCTAAAAGACAATGTTTAGGTGAGTTGTTTGGATGACTAAACGGGCAGTGTTTTGGTGAGTTATCGGACAGTGTTTGGATGAGTTTATGGATAGTGTATGGGTGAGTTAATAGACAATGTTTGGGTGAGTTAAGGGACAGTGTTTGGTGAGCTAACAGACAGTGTTTGGGTGAGTTAACGGACAGGGTTTAGGTGAGTTTGGATAGGATGAGTTGTTTGGGTGATTAAACAGTATTTTGGTGAGTTATCGGATAGAGTTTGGATGAGTTTATAGTGTTTGGGTGAGTTAAGGAACAGTGTTTGGGTGAGTTAAGGGACAGTGTTTGGGTGAGCTAACGGATAATGTTTGGGTGAGTTAATGGACAATGTTTGGGTGTGCTAATGATCAGTTTTTATGCGAGTTAATGGACATAGTTTGGATGAGTTTACAGACAGTGTTTGGGAGAGTTAATGGACAATGTTTGGGTGAGTTGTTTGAGTTACTCAATGGGCAGTGTTTTGGTTAGTTATCGTAGTGTTTGGGTGAATTAATGGACAGTGTTTGGATGAGTTTACAGACAGTGCTTGGGTGAGTTAATGGTCCGTGTTTGGCCGAGTTAACAGACACAG
Source organism: Hanleya hanleyi (assembly GCA_036873755.1). NCBI lineage: Eukaryota > Metazoa > Mollusca > Polyplacophora > Lepidopleurida > Hanleyidae > Hanleya > Hanleya hanleyi. The sequence continues at coordinate 35,001 of JAVTVY010016837.1, read as the reverse complement.
TTTGGGTGTGCTGGAGCTTGGATGAGCTTACAGACAGAGTTTGTGTGAGTTAATGAACAATATTTGGGTGAGCTAATGATCAGTGTTTGTGTGAGTTAATGGACAGAGTTTGGATGAGTTTACAGACAGTATGTGGGAGAGTTAATAGACAACGTTTGGGTGAGTTGTTTGACTGACTAAATGGGCAGTGTTTTGCTTAGGTATCATACAGTGTTTCGATGAGTTTATCGTTAGTGTTTGGGTGAGTTTACAGACAGTGTTTGGGTGAATTAAGGGACAGTGTTTGGATGAGCTAATGGACAATGTTTGGGTGAGTTAATGATCAGTGTTTGTGTGAGTTAATGGACAATGTTTGTGTGAGCTAATCATCAGTGTTTGTGTGAGTTACTGGACAGAGTTTGGGTGAGTTTACAGACAGTGTTCGGGTGAGTTAATGGACAACGTTGGGGTGAGTTAACGGTCAGTGTTTGGGCGTACTGGGGCTTGGGTGAGCATACAGACAGTGTTTGGGTGAGCTAACAGACAGTAGTTGGGTGAGTTAATGGACAGTATTTGGGTTAGCTTATAGACAATGTTTGGGTGAGTTAACGGACAGTGTTTGGGTGAGTTAACGGACAGTGTTTGGGTGAGCTAACGGATAATGTTTGAGTGAGTTAATGGACAATGTTTGGGTGTGCTAATGATCAGTTTTTATGTGAGTTAATGGACATAGTTTGGATGAGTTTACAGACAGTGTTTGGGAGAGTTAATGGACAATGTTTGGGTGAGTTGTTTGAGTGACTCAATGGGCAGTGTTTTGGTTAGTTATCGTACAGTGTTTGGGTGAATTAATGGACAGTGTTTGGATGAGTTTACAGACAGTGCTTGGGTGAGTTAATGGTCAGTGTTTGGATGAGTTTACAGACAGTGCTTGGGTGAGTTAATGGTCAGTGTTTGGATGAGTTTACAGACAGTGCTTGGGTGAGTTAATGGTCAGTGCTTGGGTGAGTTAATGGTCAGTGCTTGGGTGAGTTAATGGACAGTGCTTGGGTGAGTTAATGGTCAGTGCTTGGGTGAGTTAATGGTCAGTGCTTGGGTGAGTTAATGGACAGAGTTTGGATGAGTTTACAGACAGTGCTTGGGTGAGTTAATGGTCAGTGCTTGGGTGAGTTTACAGACAGTGCTTGGGTGAGTTAATGGTCAGTGCTTGGGTGAGTTAATGGTCAGTGCTTGGGTGAGTTAATGGTCAGTGCTTGGGTGAGTTTATGGACAGTGCTTGGGTGAGTTAATGGTCAGTGCTTGGGTGAGTTAATGGTCAGTGCTTGGGTGAGTTAATGGACAGAGTTTGGATGAGTTTACAGACAGTGCTTGGGTGAGTTAATGGTCAGTGCTTGGGTGAGTTAATGGACAGAGTTTGGATGAGTTTACAGACAGTGCTTGGGTGAGTTAATGGTCCGTGTTTGGCCGAGTTAACAGACACAGTTTGGGTGTGCTGGAGCTTGGATGAGCTTACAGACAGAGTTTGTGTGAGTTAATGAACAATGTTTGGGTGAGCTAATGATCAGTGTTTGTGTGAGTTAATGGACAGAGTTTGGATGAGTTTACAGACAGTGTGTGGGAGAGTTAATAGACAACGTTTGGGTGAGTTGTTTGACTGACTAAATGGGCAGTGTTTTGCTTGAGTATCATACAGTGTTTCGATGAGTTTATCGTTAGTGTTTGGGTGAGTTTACAGACAGTGTTTGGGTGAATTAAGGGACAGTGTTTGGATGAGCTAATGGACAATGTTTGGGTGAGTTAATGATCAGTGTTTGTGTGAGTTAATGGACAATGTTTGTGTGAGCTAATCATCAGTGTTTGTGTGAGTTACTGGACAGAGTTTGGGTGAGTTTACAGACAGTGTTCGGGTGAGTTAATGGACAACGTTGGGGTGAGTTAACGGTCAGTGTTTGGGCGTACTGGGGCTTGGGTGAGCATACAGACAGTGTTTGGGTGAGCTAACAGACAGTAGTTGGGTGAGTTAATGGACAGTATTTGGGTTAGCTTATAGACAATGTTTGGGTGAGTTAACGGACAGTGTTTGGGTGAGTTAACGGACAGTGTTTGGGTGAGCTAACGGATAATGTTTGAGTGAGTTAATGGACAATGTTTGGGTGTGCTAATGATCAGTTTTTATATGAGTTAATGGACATAGTTTGGATGAGTTTACAGACAGTGTTTGGGAGAGTTAATGGACAATGTTTGGGTGAGTTAACGGACAGTGTTTGGGTGAGTTAACGGACAGTGTTTGGGTGAGTTAATGGACAATGTTTGGGTGAGCTAACAGACAGTGTTTGGTTGAGTTAACGCACAGTGTTCAAGTGAGCTCAAAGACAGTGTTTAGGTGAGTTATTCGGGTGAGCTAATGGGCAGTGTTTGGGTAAGTTAATGGACAGTGGGTGAGCTAATGGCCAGTGATTGGGTGAGCTAACGTGCCGTGTTTGGGTGAGTTAGTCGACAATGTTTGGGTAAATTAATGGACAGTGTTTGGGTGAGTTAGCAGACAATGTTTGGGTGAGTTAACAGACAACTTTTAGGTGAGTTAACAGACAGTATTTGGGTGAGTTAGCAGACAGTTTTGGGGTGAGTTACTGGACAGTGTTTGGGTGAGCTAATAGACAGTTTTTGGGTCAGTTAACAGTGTTTTGGTGAGTTAACAGTGTTTGGGTGAGTTAACAGACAGTGCTTAGGTGAGTTGTTTGGCCGAATTAATGGACAGTGTTTGGTGAGTTTATGGACAGTGTTTGGGTGAATTAACAGACAGTGCTGGGTTACTTAATGGACAGTTTTTGAGTGAGTTTATGGACAGTGTTTGGGTGAATTAACAGACAGTGCTGGGTTACTTAATGGACAATGTTTGGGTGAGTTTATGGGCAGTGTTTGGGTGATTTAAGCGACAGTGTTTGGGTGAGTTAATGTACAGTGTTTGGTTGAATTAATGTAAGGCAATTCCAGATGTGTGGTCAATGGGCCTGTAAGCCTTGCACAAGAATCGATGGAAAAACCCAGTAGCATGCAGAAATTTCCTTCATCAAAGAAGTGAAGAAATAATACTCTACCAAATATATTCATTTTGTAGGCAAAAATTGCCCTAACGCCAGGGCTTTTCAGTAATACGAAGGAATGGGAACAGACATGTTCCGAGTACTGAAAGTAACTGTTATTTGTTCAAAATGAGAACATGGTCTATCAGTGATGGGCTGTGATAACTGTACGATTTTAAGAACTTCATAAGAACTTTATGGAAAGTAATGGGAATGAAATGTTTTCAGCGTGTGATCGATCGTGTAACACATGTTCAGGCCCTGGTAGAGGACAATGTCTCTCCTGTACTGACTCCACCCAGGTCATCAGTAGAGGAGAATGTCTTGATGACTGTGGACAGAATTTCTATGTCAGTCATGGCGTCTGTCAAGGTGAGATACTCACACTGGCTTTTCTAGAGCAGCTGGATACACATATACCTATTATCAAGATTAAACTAAAGATTGAAAGTATTAAAAAAAATATAGATATGAAGTCATACATTTAGAATGGCCTTTGAAACTTGCAATAGTTTAACATCATATTCTTAACAATGTTGGTATAATCTAAAACTGATTTGCATATTTTTTCCAGTGTAAAAAAGACTTTCTTTCATTGACTGGAATTTTTATCATTTTCTGGACAAGCCAATGAATTTTGCCATATTCTTTTCGAAAATTCAAATCAACTAATCAGTAACCTTGTAGCTAGATGATATCCCATGAGACACTGCAAACAGTCATCCTGTATTTCATCATGCTTAAGTAAGAAGACTACATTATATGATGAAAATATAACCATTTCGGATATTTTTTATTTTAACTCCAAAGCTTGCCCTGGAGCATGCGAAAAGTGTCTCCCAGACAGTGCAAATTGTGCCAGTTGTTCACCAGGGGCTGTTCTGTATAAAGGCCAGTGTCTGCCCAGCTGTCCCTCGGGGTACTACCCTGGACAGCAAAGTGCATGTAGAGGTAAGTCTGTGGGATTAAGTCATGGTGTTATATACGTAAATGTTTAGATTTTTTCACTTTCAGATCGCCTTGGTAAAATAGGTCTGTTTGTCTATTCACCTGAATGTATGTAAGATGCGTTATACCTCTTGAAGGACTACAATGATGACTTCACTACACCACACATGCATCTGGCCATATACCAGGACCCTATTGAACATCAGCAGGTCTTCAAATGGCTCCTATATTTTTGAGTCATTCCTATATTTTCCTCAAAACCTCCTATATTTCCTATATTTTGACTTTTTCTCCTGAAAACTTTCATCAATGCTCTGTAATGAGTCAAACTGACCTGAGGAAATTCATTTCAGCAAATTTTTTTCATTGAAATGAAAACGTTGAAATCTCTCTATGTTGAATCAAACAACAGGTCTGGTCACCTGAAAGACCACCACTATGACCGCATTCAGTGAAAGTAATTTGAACACATACAATGTAGTACAGACCTGTCTTACACTCCTTTATTTCCTATATTTTCCTATATTTATGCCCCCCCTCTAACTAGAGGGGGGGCATATAGCGATCGCTTTGTCCGTCCGTCCGTCTGTCCGTCCGAATTTCTTGTCCGGGCAATATCTCGGTTAATATTTGATGGACAGGATCGAAACTTGCATGGAATGTGGCCAGTGGCTCGTAGTTGTGCAGCGTGGAGTTTTTTCCGAGTTCCGGTATAATTTTCAAGAGTTATGGCCCTTTTTTTGAAATCTCTGTGAATGGGACTTGTCCGGGCTGGATCTTGGTTAATATTGTATGGACAAGTATGAAATTTGCATGATATGTGGTCAATGACCCACAGTTGTGCAGCATAAAGTTTCTCCACGTTTCGCTTATATTTTCAAGAGTTATGGCCCTTTGTTCCTGAATTCTCCGTGAATTGGGACTTGTCCGGGCTGGATCTCGGTTAATATTGTATGGACAATTATGAAATTTGCAGGATGTGTGGTCAGTGCCCTGGAGTTGTGCAGCGTGAATTTTCTCCGCGTTTCGCATATATTTTCAAGAGTTATGGCCCTTTTTTCTTCAAATCTTTGTGAATTGGAACTTGTCCGGGCTGGATCTCGGTGAATATTGTATGAACAATTATGAAATTTGCAGGATATGTGATCAGTGCCCTGTAGTTGTGCAGCGTGAAGTTGTGCAGCGTGAAGTTTCTCCGCGTTTCGCATATATTTTCAAGAGTTATGGCCCTTTTTTCTTCAAATCTTTGTGAATTGGAACTTGTCCGGGCTGGATCTCGGTGAATATTGTATGAACAATTATGAAATTTGCAGGATATGTGATCAGTGCCCTGTAGTTGTGCAGCGTGAAGTTTCTCCACATTTCGCGTATGTTTTCAGGAGTTATGGCCCTTTTTTCTTCAAATCTTTGTGAATTGGGATTTGTAGGGCTGAACCAATAAAGAACAGAACAATGGCGGGGCAGTGTCGGATTAAAGTGGAAGGGGGGGGCATACAATTGAGCAATCTCTGATTGCTTCCTTCCTGTGTTTATTCAGAAAATTCCTATATTTCTCCTATATTTTTTCAAATTTCCTCCCGATCCCAGGCCGGGTCATACCTAAGACTTGAAAAATGGAACTTGTTGCTCCCTCGCTTACGCTCAGCATTAAGAGGATAGAACAAGGACTGGTTCGGTCGGTGTCAGTATAATGTGACTGAGTGGGGTGTCATGTCTGCCTACGGCATGATATTTCAGTGGGACAGCACTATAAAATAGCAGCATTAGATCTGCTCTGTTACAAGTAGGTACCCCTGCCCCTCCCCCTCCCCTCCCTTCCCTTCCCCGTCGTGATATAGCTGAAAAAATGTTGAAAGCGACGTTAAACCCTATTCACTCACTCACTCAAATTTCCTCCTATATTTTCTCCTATATTTTCACTGTGAGCCACTTGCAGGGTTGCATCAGTGAACTTTAGAGATCACTGGGTCAAAATAGGTCTGCCAATTTTTTAACAGAAGGCTACTAGCGTTGGTACAACTTCTGAAATCTATTCAAGTTCAGAATGTGAGTAGAAAATGATTAGTATTTCTTGAAAAACATTTCAGAAAGCGGGAAACTAAATATTTACCATGTTAACCATTAAAAAAAAAAAAAAAATTATAAACTATATTCCATAAGTATTTTTGCATTAAAACTCTGCAGCATGTCATCCGAGCTGCCAAGGCTGTAGTGCTGGCACAGACAATGAATGTACCTCCTGTCATGGTGGGGCAAGTTTGAGGGATGGGCGTTGTAGGATGCCTTGTCCCCCAGGACAGTATCTGAGGATGGATGGCAACTGTCGAAGTAAGTCTGCTTAACTTTTAATCCATGTTGTGTGTCTGCCTCATTCAGAAATTGACTGCCTTATTCGGACCTTGACCTCCTCATTCTGACCTTGACCTCCTTATTCTGACCTTGACCTCGTGATTGTGACCCTGAATTGAATCTTGTACTCTGGATATTTGACGTAATATCTGATATTGTGGAATCCTTGACCTCATCATTCTGACCTCGACCCTTCATTCTGACCTTGACCTGATTCTGACCTTGACCTCGACCTCGCGATTCTGGCCATGACACCCTCATCTCAACTTGACCTCATTCTGACGTTGACCTCCTCATTCTCTCCGTGACCATATCATTCGAACCTTGACCTCGTGATTGTCACTGATGACCCACGAATATCTCACATACTGGATTGTATTATAAGTTTTTTATGTTTAGTTTTAGATGGTTTATCAGATATAGTGGAGATAGAAAACTAAACGTCAAATATATTTATATTCACGATTGCATTCACTAAGAAGGTCATTAGCTCAATAATTATCCTCTCAGTTCAGATACGAGATGGCAAACTTATCCTGTGATGGCAGAATTTCTGTGGGGGATTACTGTATCCTGCAGTAATCACTATATCTTTCGCTGTCTGGATCAGCTATGAGGAGGAGCATGTTAGAATCGGATAGTTTGCAGCAGGACCACAGTCTCCAACCAGTCATTGACAGCAAATTTCACTGTCCTTTACACCTTGATGATTTATCCTTTGATAGATCATCCACTTTGCGAGTAGGAGCTCTTGTGATTGACCTCAGGCCAAGTAATAACTTGAAAAATGAAACTTGTGGCTTCCTTGTTTTGCGCCCTGTGAGTCTCCTGGGGTTGACCAGGGATGTCGTGATGTACACCCCAGGTCATGGTAAGATTAGCCATCAGCCCCTCAGACAGCTTATCATAAGAGGCGACTAACTGAGGCACCTGTGGATTTACCGGGTGTGAAAAGAAATAGGACCCCACCTTTGGGGTCCACGGTTGTAAAAAGGAATACGACCCTACCCGTGGGGGTCCTGGGTATGAACAGAAATAGGATCCAAACATCGTGATATGACTGAAATATGGTTGAAAGTGATGTTAAATCATATTCACTCACTCCTCGCTTGGTGCACAGCATTAAGGGGATAGAGCAAGGACTAGTTGGCCTGGTGTCCGGATAGAATGACTGGGTGAAGTATCATGTCTGCATACTACATTGTGCTTCGATGAAGCAGCACTGTAAAAGTGACATTGGGACCCCCCTGTCACGTTTTGGCGCAACATTGTGATATGACTGGAAAATTGTTGAAAACGATGTCAAGTCCTTACTCCTTCACCCTATAACTTTGTTCTCTATCAGCCCCATTGAGTGAAGCACAGCAAAACCACTGAGTAACATGTGGAGTGGCTGATATAATCCTTCAGAATAGCGTTGCAACAAAACGTTTGTCTTGGTCTGTTTATATGTGTCTTCATTCGTGTATACTGGGTTCGGTATGCAAAGGTGATATGAACAGGCAACAGGAAGATATTTCGTGACTAGGTTTCAAATTGTTTGGTAACATTATAAGGCCTGCCATGATCGTTTGTGTAAACATCTGCACAAAAAGAAGCATTTATTTATTGTTACAGTGTGATGAAAGACCCATGACTCTATTGATGCCTCTCTCAATTCAATGTTTGACCTGCTCAAGTTACTGTGTGTAACACTACATGTTATTTCTAGAAATGTGTTGAAAACTTTGAGGATCTCGGTGTAGGCCGACTATGAAATCCAGACGAGGCTATTTTTGAAAATATTTGGAATATGGTCTTCACGTACAGGAGGAAGGTCGCTCCAAATAAGCTCAGATAATGTGTGTTAACAGTATCAATATCTCAAGAGCATCTTTCCCATTGGTCACACAAATATTTATTGAAAAGCTTTGAATGATGAGACCATCAGATCAACATGCATTTTTGGGTTAATTCATGCATTTTCTGAGTTAATCCATGCATTTTCTGAGTTAATTCATGCATTTTCTGAGTTAATTCATGCATTTTCCATGACTAAATCTCCTATTTTTTGACATTAGATGCTTGGTCAAGGCATTTTCATTCAATATGTGGACATGATTGTATGTGTCCTTGATCTTTGAACTGCCCATAGAAAAGACAGAGGTCTGATTGATATTTATAAAGAAATTTTCTATTCTCAGAATGTATACAAGGCTGTAGGTATTGCCACGTCACTCCATCAGGTGGTCAGACGGCATGTATGATGTGCACCAGTCCAGAACAAGTACCCTCTGGTGGCGGTTGTAGGGATGAATGTGGCTCGGGGAGGTACCTGGACAACGGAATTTGTCGAGGTATTGATCATTGACCTAAATCGTACAGACTCTGTTTGCAAAAAAGGGTACAAGTTAGGAAAAAAACCCTAATCATACTTGTTGGGATTGAAGTATACACGAACCAGTCTGGAACTTTGTGACTTTTTGTTTAATTGCACAAATGGTGGCCATCTGGGATAAAGGGTCCAAATTTTCTAAATCATTTTCCTCCACAACCAGCCTGAGAGCAGCTAGGTAAGTGACATGAACAAAATTGTTTTGGTAGGGTAATAGTAAATGACAAAAATAGAAATAGGCTAAACCACTCACTTGTCATCATCATGGTTCCTATGGTGTGTTTCATCTGGGACGAATATTTATCTAGATATCACTAGATCTGCTAGTTATTCTTAAAAATCTTTCAGAATTTTCCATCAATGTATGGAAATTGTTTTAGCAATTTTACCATAGCTCCTTTTCTTATTAAGTTCTATGTCTAGTTATTATGTTATCTCATAATCCCTTAAATTATCGCATAACGGTAATTCCTGATGCCATTGTATGAAGCATTAATTCATTTAATTATTGCATAATTATTCCCGGGAATTACATGTAGTGCACATTTATTTCCTGAGTTATCATATAATCCTTGAATTATCATATAATGAAATACCAATTCACTGTATTTAACATTTTGTAGACTGAATCTTACGAATCACAATATTTTCATTAAATGTCTGCCCTCAGCCAATTTATATTCACTACACTGGAGACATATCCTATAGTAGTTGCAATTATAGCCATGCCAAAACGTTTTGTAAGATCATTCTGGTTGTAGCTGTTAACTGATCATATGATCATCATATTCACATCTGCACACACCAAATGCCACAAAAGTTATGTTGTTGCTGTTCTTCAGATTGTAGCAAGGGCTGCGCGACTTGTGAAGGACCAGCCAAGTGTTTACATTGTGAGCAACCATTGGTCCTGTATTACGATCAGTGTGTTCGATACTGTGGCCATGGTAAATACAGTGACATGGACACTGGAAAATGTCAGGGTAAGTCCTGTAGATTGTCATATGTCAGATAATTGTGTTTATCGTTATCATGGCCATTAAACAACACAGCGACCAATTTCCGTTGCTGTGAAACAGCAAATTGCATCCTTCCATGGGATGCTGCAACTATTTTGCATGCCTCAGCCATATATAGGTATTGTGCATCCATCCCTGTTTTACTATCATAACATTTGAAGAATGACCATTTCTCAATTAACTAAAGTTATACCAGATCTGCATCTGATCATGAACTAGGGTCGATACTTCATGTAGGAAGCTATTGTCTGGGTCTTTGTGCCACTGAAAAGGCACAAGTCTAGACACATTGTTGTCCCCAGACTTGGCTATTGTATGCATTGTCTCGTGATTCTTACATGGAGTATGATCCGTAACTGTGATGAAGATGAAGCTGTAGTGTATCATATATGAGTGACACTAATTTACTTTAGGCATTGAAACTTAAGATTCTATGTTTTCAGATGCTCTGTGAATGTATATTTTGATTTTTAGATTGCTCTGAGCATTGTGTGGAATGTGGATCTACCCGCACCTGTCAGGTCTGTGACCGACAGACGTACCTCGAGGCTGGCAGATGTGTGCTACAATGCAGCCAGGGGTTCTTCAATGATGAGAGAAACTGTACTGGTAAATAAATGATCATGGTATTATTAAATACCAATCTTAATAAATTAATATCCTATCAATGCTCCCCAATTATATATGTTGCCATAGAGGATCTTACTTATTTCAGTTGAATTTGGTATTCAGATCATGAATATTTAATAGTCTTGTGACATCATGGCCGCATTTGGGCTACTTTACTTGCAGTCAGGGAGGGGGGGCAGGGTCATTGTCTCCATTTACTCCCAAGGTTTATTCCAATGATCAGTCGTACTGGCATCACACTGACTGGACTGCGGCAACATCAGAAGATACCCCTGCCAGTGTGGCATCTGATTTGACTGAGCAAACCAAAATGTCCCTACCATTAATGTTCCTTTCAAAGCACTATGAAGAGCTCTCGGGATTGGTTGACAATCGTGTTACTGCAAACCATTTAGATCCCACAAGCGACATATCCAAATGGGGGAGCAGATTGGATTTAATTTTAATTAGATTGTATTAAATGCAGACATTACACGAAGCCAGGGTGAATCAATAATTCCATACAATCACTAGTTGCATCACATTTGTTTTGGAAGAAGTATTGATTATGTTCATAAGGGAGTTGATTTAATGTTACTAGCCTCAAATATTGGGGAATTCACACAGTCATGGAAACTTGCAAAATTAAAAGTGTACACACTGAAGCCTTTCTAATCCCTCACTTAAATGAAATGACAAACATGTGATTATATCCTCCCTGTTCCGCCAGTAGTGTCAAAATGAGAGTTCTACAAGACTAGCCTGTATTTTTGTTATTCTATTCCAACCAGCCAACAGAGTAGCTCCATTACTCCAAGTGATTGGAGAACTCGGCGTACCGGTTGGAGGGTCCGTAGCGATGTCACCGGAATCGTTATACATCACGGATGGGGATACACCACAGGAAAAGTTGAATATCTATCTTATGAAAGCACCATCTAATGGGGAATTGATAAAAAACGCGAGAGGCAAGGACATCACCATGGAAGTTGAGGACACCTTCACAATAACCGACCTGAGAGAGGAAAGGATACGATTTGTTCACGAGTCAACCCGCAGTATGAAAGGTACGGACTCATGTTTGGACATAGGGTCATTGGCATTGTTGATTCGGATCCATGCAAAGGCAGTCCAGACTAAGAGCCCGATTAAAATAAATTTCTAGCTTCATAGGCACTGTTATTTCATGTTCTTAGCCCTGTTTCAACTTATTTTCACACCTACAGCAAAAAAAAAAAAAAAAGGACAATAAAAATAAACATTTTTTATTCCATTTTTACTCCTCAGCCCTACGGGCTCAGGAGTATTGTTGTGGCCCTAGCAGTGTGTCTGTCCGTCTGTCCGAGCCGTATCTCGAAAACTATTGCGAGGAAGTTCTTGGAACTTACAGGTTATGATCCTTTTATTTTTTACTTGTGCCTTTGAAACTTTCAGGTCTAACCGGTCATTATTTATTTTTTTACATTTTTTTTTATTTTTCTACCATTTTCCAGTCTTCTAAAAAGGGATCTCCAAGTATGCATACATTAGGCCTACTTTCATACTGATTTAAATACACTTACTGGCATGTAGCCAATCAAGAGCCCCATAGTAAAGTTGTATTTCAGCTGCATATTCAGGTATTGCCAGACTAATTGTCGTATCCCTACGCTGTTGAGAAAAAATAGTCCGACATTTAAGCTGTAAAAAATGACTTGTTATTTCGTCTAAAAGTTCTCAAAATGGATTTGAACTATAATAAACGCCTGTTTTATCAGAAAAGGGCAACTTGTATTTTGTCTTGTAACAGAATTGTAGGAACCTCTGAGATCTGTCAAAAACGAAAGTACTAGTCAAAAACGAAAGAAGTGCCCATGTGTTTGTGCTTTCTGCCAACACATCCGATGATGGAATCAGTTTTCAGTTGTAAAAGGAACTGTGGTCGTCGGTCAGTACAAGCGGTGTCTCGCATAACAAGTCCTCTGAAATATACGTCATGGAAGATAGCGAAAGGTATGACAAACCCAATAAATCAACGCAAACATCATTGCATGTTGTTGTTGTTGTTGTTGCACTGATGCTAATGCATTACGTCAGGGGAGTTTCTATCTCACACTATGATGGGATGTGATTTTCGGCTATCTGGGCCAGTTTTTCTTAGAGAAGTGAAATTCTCCACAGTATCTATATGTAATTTGTACATTTTTATTCTGAAATTTGAAGGAAATCTGTTCAGGATCAAAGAAAATCTCCAATACCTCATATGGGTTTTTTTTCTTCAAAGCACAATGAGGTTGAGCTTGCAATGTTGTAACAATGTGACTAGGCACTATGAAAATAACATGTGAGGTATTGGAGGTTTGTTTTGATTCTGAATAGATTTCCTTCGAATTTCAGAATAAGAAACACCGGTGTCCGTAATTCCGTAAGATTTTCTTGTCCGGACAATAACTCGTGAACGATTTAACCGATCAACTTCAAACTTGGAGTGTGCCTTGACATTGGCGAGAGGACAGTTGCGATTGTTTTCTAGCAATGTGCACTATCCATTATGGCCGCCGTCCGCCATTTTGGATTATAAGCAGTTGGACCTTACATTTTCTTGTCCTGACAATAACTCGTGAACGATTTGACTGATCAACTTCAAACTTAAGGTGTGCCTTGACATTGGTGAGAGGACGGTTGGGATTATTTTTCAGCAATGTGCGTAATCTAATATGGCCGCCGTCAGCCATATTGGATTATAAGCAGTTGGATCGTAGATTTTCTGTCCAGACAATAATTCCTGAATGATTTAACCGATCAACTTCAAACTTGGGGTGTGCCTGGACATTGGTGAGAGGACAGTTGGGATTGTTTTTCAGCAATGTGCGTAATCTAATATGGCCGCCGTCAGCCATATTGGATTATAAGCAGTTGGATCTTTTTCGGACAATAATTTCGAGAGTGATTCAGCTGATCTACTTCATATGTGGGGAGTGCCTTGACATTGTTGAGAGGAGGATTAGGATTGTTTTTCAAGGACGTACTTAATCCATTATGGTCACCATCAGCCATATTGGATTTCATTGGATTTTAAGCAGTTTGATCTTGTCCGGACAATAACTGGAGTACGATTCAACTGATATACTTCAAACTTGGGGAGTGCCTTGACATCGATGAGAAGACAGATGGGATTCTTTTTCAGCGATGTGCATAATCCAATATGGCCGCTGTCAGCCATATTGGATTATAAGCAGTTTGGATCTTAGATTTTCTTGTCCGGACAATAACTTGTGAGCGATTTAACCGATCAACTTCAAACTTGGGGTGTGCCTTGACATTGGTGAGAGGACTGTTGGGATTGTTTTTCAGCAATATGTGTAATCTAATATGGCCGCCGTCAGCCATATTGGATTTTAAGCAGAACTTTGGATCTTGTCCGGACAATAACTCGAGAACGATTCAACCGATCTACTTCATACCTGGGGTGTGCCTTGACATTGTTGAGAGGAGGATTAGGATTGTTTTTCAAGGATGTGCTTAATCCAAAATGGCCACCATCAGCCATACTGGATTTCATTTGATTTTAGTTTGATCTTGTCCGGACAATAGCTGGAGTACGATTCAACTGATCTACTTCAAACTTGGGGAGTCCCTCGACCTTGGTGAGATCCCGTTTAGGATTGTGTTTCATGAATGAGCATAATCCAATGTGGCTGCCATCTACCAGTGATATTGGATTATGTTGCATTTTAAGCGGTTGCATCTTGTCTGGACAACAACTCTAGAATAATTCAACTGATCCGCTTCAAACTTGCAATTTGGCTTGACTTTGGTGAGAGGACAGTTGGCATTGCTTTTCAGTTACCTGTGTAATCCAAGATGGCCACCATCAGTCATCTTAGATTTTCAGCATTTATATCTTGTCTGGAAATAGCTCTAGAACGATTCAACCAATCTACTTCAAACATGGAGAGTGCATGGACATTGATGAGAGGAGAGTTGGTATTATGTTTTATGGATGTGCATAATCCAACATGGGTGCCATCCGCTATATTAGATTATGTTAAGCTCATCAGCGATATCTCCATTTTCAAATCGTATTCTTCATCAATGATATGAGATATCATCAAGCAGCAGCGCCAGTAAACCACCATAACTGGTGCTGCTAGCGGGGGACATGGACCTCTATGATCCATTTTCCCTGCAGATATGTGGATGCCTTGTCACTTTTTATACCCCTGTACATAGTTGGGGGTATACTGGATTCCGATTGTCCGTCCGTGTGTCAGCTTATCCATCCGTTCATCTGTCCCAGTTGTGGCTTGGGTTTGCATTTCGCATGCCATAACTCACTGCTATTTATCCGAACTTCTACACTCATAAAAACATCTTGGTCTAGACTGTTAAGGGGCTGAGGAGTTGTAGCACCTCTGGTGCCTCATGTTACACATTTCTCTCTGAAAGTTTTGCCAAAATAATGTTCTTGAACATTTTAGTCGAAGAGATGTCTTGATTTATATCCAGGAAATACTTCTGTTGAAGACTTGACTCTTCAAGTACTCAAAGAACAAAAAAAAAAATGCTTACCTTCCCCTTCTTTTTTTGAAGCTGGAGATTAATGTTATTCAACCTATTATATAGAGTGTGCAATATTGATAAATATATTCTGTATGAAGAGTATCATTACATTTCATTGTGTCACTCTCACCTTTATGGGAGAATGGGAAGGTGTGTACTATAGCATACTTTGTCTGACCAGGGTCCATCTTACGATGATGGAGCGCTCAAGTTATTCCAGTCTTATGTAGCATGAAGCTATTATCAATTTCCTGGATGGCATAAGTAATCCAACTATGTGTGTACATGCATTCCTCAGTCCTACAAAACTTTAAATAAACGTATCCTTTTATGTTTCAGGGGAGGTGCATCTAAAGGTCAGTGATGGTCAGTTGTTCAGCGAGACAGAGATCATGATGGTCCAGGCGGTGTCTGACCAGTCTCTGTCCATTGTTACCAGTGGTTCCTTCATGGCTAAATTGGGCATGGACACCTTACTTGACCCATCCATACTGGATGTTTTGGACTTGCCCAATTCTCAAACTGTCACCATAACAGTTTTGGAAGGTAAGACCATCAAATTGGGCAAAGAATCTAAGCATATAGGATTTGGACAAGGTATTGTACAGCAGTAAGTTTTAGCTAATATCTGTATGATGTCAAATTGTGACTAGAGTCATTTGACAATAAATTTAAACCAGGAATTTGCTGCAGTAATCCGATAAGCATTTGCTTCTCCTAAATGCGTTGGTCACATCAAGGGAAACAACTCTATCAAGGGAGATAATTACATGAAATGTATACCACTGGAAGTATTGATTATATTTACACCATTTCACGTGTTGGGTTTACTAATGACTTATGATCACTCAAAGAAAATAAATACTAACTTGTTAGTTGTCTTAATAAATGAATGTGAGAATTGAATATAATCAACTGCATATTTCTTGTTATGTTGAATAGTAAAAAGTGATAGAAAAGTGAAAAAATATTTCAAGTGTATCAGAATGGAAAGTAGAGAACACTTCTGCTTTTTCATAGGACCCCAGCATGGAAAACTTATCCATAAGACTCACAATGCAGCAGTGACCCAGTTTCCACTTCAAGAACTAAGGGGAGGTAACATCTTGTATCGTCATGATGACAAGAGTCCAGCCAGCTCTGACATCATGGTACTTCAGATTACAGATGGATACCAGGTGGTCAATGTTATACTGCAGGCTGAAATCAGGGATAAGGTGAGTGAGTCTCCCTTGGTATGCTAATGGTTAAAATCTCAGCAGGATTTCTAAAACAAGGTTCAACTGATCTGTGGTTATGTGTTTAGCGACTGTATTTATAAGGGCTGCTATTCTGATGAAATTTTCTAGTTTTGTGGAACTAATGTGCAGTGAACAGAAGATAACAGTCACAGTCAAACTATAGTGCAGGGATTGCATTGTCAAGCAGTCAAATCATCATCAAAGTAGCCTTCATTTTGATAATGTGTAGTGTATTTGGGAAGGGGAGGCATCCAGGTTTGATACACCAATTATTGTGGTACATCAAATCGCAACCCCCACCCACTCTGTCTGTAATCCAGACTTGTAACTTCTAAGTACAAATGGTACTGAAACTTACTGTGCGATATGTGTGTTGAGCACATCCATTCATTTGCATATTTATATATAAACGTGTATTTCTTTTCTTGCTCAACTTTTCCTCTCATATGCCTCCACATACACTAATACTCAACAATAGATGGTCTTTTTTCTTCATTTAGAATAAATAACTTGTCTAAAATAGTCTAGATGTCACGATATGTATTCCTTATTACTCGTAGCATAACGAATATTGAAAATGTATTAATCAATCCTCGTAAATCGGTAAATATCCTTGTGTAAGTGATTTGTGATGAGAAGCTTACCCATGGAATCCAAACAACATTTCTGCTGAATTGGCCAAGGTGCATAAGTACTCATCAATATTTTATGATAATGAGCAATTTGTCCAATCACAAAGTCTGGTTATGTCAGATGATCAGAATTTTTGCGGGAGGGTGAAACAGATTTGAAACACATGACCTTTTCACCCAATAACTCTGCGAATTCGTCATCATGAATTTCGAATGAAGTGTACACTCGTGAAGGTATTTTATAAGAACTGGTCTGTTGATCTGCACTAAAAGTTTTTCATCTATATTCCAAGAACAAATTATGATGCTCCATCCTGTCAGCCTCTATTGAACTGAACAAAAACCAATAACCTAAAACCATTGTCATAATCCAGTTATGCTGCGTTCACTGATAATGCAAGTGAAGGCATACGAGTTCTCTGAACGCCCATTTAATTTTTTAATGGCAGGATAGTAAAGTCCCCATTCTCACTGCCAACAACGCCGCCTATGTCTACGAGAAGGGGATGGTACAGATTACAAAAGAACAACTGAAGGCAGAATCAGTGGAAGTAACAGATGACAGTAAAACAGATCTTGTCTACACTCTGGTGCCATCCAGTCCGGGCAATCCCAAAGATGGTGAGCTATCAATTAGGGGCTGATAGCTGTCAATTATGGGCTGATAGCTGTGAATTAGGGGCTGATAGCTATCAATGAAGTGCTTATAGCTGTAATTAAAGTGTTGATAGCTTTCAGTGCTGATAACTATCAATAAGGGGGTGGTATTTATGGATGACAGGCTGATAGGTGTCAATCACGGGCTGATAGTGGCAGATGGCATCCTGATAACTGCCAATAAAGATTCTTACAGCTGTCAATCATGGACTGATTGCTGTCCACCAATCAGGAGCTTAAAGCTGTCACTCAATGAGGGGTTGATAGTGATCATCAGGGGCTGATAGATGGTAATTAGGTGCCAATATCTGCTAAACAGAAACTAGTAGCTGTCAATCAGAGGCTGATATCTGTCCGTAAAGCGCTGATATTTGTTGATGAGGAGTTGATAAGTTATCATTCAGGAGCTGATAACTGTCAATGAAGGACTGGTAGCAGTTGATGATGGACTGATAGCTATATCAATCCGGGGATGATAGCTGTCAGTACAGTGAACGCTGTAATTATGGGCTGATAACTGTCCAGCGGGTCATAGCTGTCCAGCAGGTGATAGCTGTCAATGAGGGCCTGATATCTTCATTCAGACAATCATGCTGTCCACTGAGATGCCCATCAGCTGTTGGTTTCACCACTCTTGTTTGAAATAATATTGCTGCATACACTGATCTTCGTTTCAATCATTAAACAGTCTTGTAACCTAGTTGTTCGATAATCGGCAACACATCAAACAACATGGAATGAAACAGATTAATACAGTAAAAAATGAATCACGAAATGAATAGCCTAACATAGTTTGGATTGGGCAATGAATCTGCTTTTCTGCTAGAGCAATATAATAAATAATAATAATAGATAAATAAGTGAATGGCAATAAATAAATGGCAATGAATTAACTTTTCTGTTCGAGTTTAAACTGCAAAATAATATTTCATTTAATTCATAACTTTTTTGTGATAATTATGGCTTGCAGGGGAAATACTGATGGTTGTGCCGGTGCCACCAGGTGGCGCTACTCAAGGATGGAATTCTATCGGAGAGGGACAGATGGGTGCTCAGGTGTTCCGTTTCTTACAGCGAGACATCAATGAGGGTAGAATCTGGTACCAGCATAAAGTTGGCAATGAAAAAGTGGACATTTTCAAATTTGAGGTGACTGAAATATTCTTCTTAAATTTTTCTATATATTTTTACAAGTGCAGCTCCTCTTATACAGGGTTCGTACGGGTCCTGGAAAACCTGGAAAGTCATGGAATTCGAAAATAAAAAATCCAGGCCTGGAAAACCTGGAAAATAGAGATTTTGAGGCAAAAGTCATGGAAAAGTCATTGTAAAATAAAACGAGTGGAAATATCAACAAAACCTGCTTTTTGCTCCGAGTTCATTCTGTGAACAAAGTTTTCGCTAAAACTGCCATCAAAGTATCTCAAAGTCAAGTCTTGTCAGACAGGATGCCTTCTATAGTTACGGTAATTTAAATAATTCACCTTCCAAATTTAATTCGAAAACGGCCGATTTTCCCCCTGTCGTGATTTTTTCCATCCTTATAAAACGAAAACGGGAGCATTTTCAATATACCCGTGAAAGAATAAATTCGAACATTCCCGTTTTCGTCGTGGAGTTCGTGTCGCTGAAAGTAAAGTGAATATGTTACTAAGAATAATTTGTTTATAGGGTCGTACTAAAAACTGCGCAGAACTACGCGGAGCTTAATTTCAACTGCGCGTGGATTATTTGATGGATTTTTCTTTATTTGCTGACGAGCAGAATATTGATATTAATAAAACAGACAACAAAATCCACAAATTGCGAATCTGTAGACTATATGTCGCTTGAAACGAGAGGGAACGAAATTCAAATGCGCGGAAATTATGTTTCACAGCCTGGAGATTAGCTTCGCTGGAATGGAATCGTTAATATTAGAGCACCTTATCCTACCTTATTCGTTATCATTTCACTTGGAATCTTTTGATATGCTTTCTTCAACTGAGTCTTATGTGTGGAATTTCAACTGTCCGTAAGAATATATTGGCAGTTATCAATTTTGAATGCGCGGAAATCGTGTTTCACGCCACTGAGATTCGCTTCGCTCGAACTAAGTCTGATGTGTATGAATTGTATCTGTCCGAACGTAAATTGAGTATAAATTTTAACTGCGCGGAAATCCAGCCTGTAAGCAAATTTGGCATAAAGTTTAACTGCGCGGAAATCCATGGCAGCTTCACCCCACGCAGATTCTCCTGGATTGAACTAAGTCTGATGTGTATGAATTTCAAAAGGCTTGCGTGTATGAATTTCATCTGTCCGAACGTTACTTGATATAAATTTCAACTGCACGAAAATCGAGCTGTAAGCATATTTGGCATAAAGTTTAACTGCGCGGAAATCCATGGTAGCGTCACCCAACGCAGATTCTCTTAGATTGAACTAAGTCTGATATGTATAAAAAGGCTTGCGTGTATGAATTTCATCTGTCCGACGTGATCTGGGTATAAATGTCAACTGCGCCGAAATCGAGCCTGTAGGCTTCTCATTAGCAGGAGGTTGGAGGCGAAAATGCCCGTCAACTGACCATTTTGAGGCACCTACTTGATCAATAGAAAGTAATTTATCGGCAATTTGAATGATATTTTCGATGTCTCATTTTCTTTAATAAACAGATGATTTGGAAGGACAAAGATATAAATGTTTCCCTCTGCTTGTCCCTGTCAGGGCTTCCGCGTAATAGTTAGTTTATGCACAACTCCTATGTCGAGGGAGCCATTATTTGATTTCTTTAGATCTGTATGATGTGTCTCATACATTTTGACTGCAAAAAGGGAGTAGTTGAGTATTTCATTTGTGCTATGGGGAGATGTCAACAGACATTGATGCTGGTGTTTTATTCACTTACCAATCCAGAGAGACATTTCCATGTAATAAAATGACAGACGTCAGTGTTTCCAACAACATGTTAATCCAGTTTATAATCAACGAGGAATCAACTTTATGAAGCGGACGAACATAAAATATGCACCCTGATCTCATCGCTGGGTGACTGACACCTCACGAGTGACGTAGACAAGTCAATGTACTATACAACCCGATCATCATTGCAGGACTTGGCTTGTACATGTGAAATTTAGACGTTTAGTTTGTATGTATTTTCAATCCTTTACATCGCTGGACATTTCATTTTTTACTTCGTGTTTGATGGATAATGAACCAAACGTCGGCATCACGGTACGGATTTAGCCCGGAAATATGGTCGACTGACTGCAGGCACGTGTCGCAATACTGTCGGGCTATCATCCCTATTGCGGTAATGGAAACTTCCACTGACCCGGTGTTGTAACCCCACAAGGCTTCCCGACGAATTGAATTGGAGGAGTTCACTTTCAAAATAGGGAACTAAGGCACAAAAGTTTTAAACATGCATATCGCTTTTCAACAACAACAACGTGAAGGCAGATTTTTCTTTCGTTTCGTAGACTCTATTTTCTTTGTATTTCATTCTTGAAACTTGCAACTCTGGCGGACAAATTCACGACCTACGCAATTTAATTATAATAACATCAACTACTACACAGGGACTGTTTGAAGTTGAAGAAAAAGAAAAACATTTACGCGACAGATGGCTGATAAAAACTTTGGGGTTGGTAGCTTGTCGATGGGGAGGGCGGGTTACGCGCAACTGACATATTTTTAAGGATGGCCCCGAGTCTTTTAAATGAACTATGATAGAGATATCAAACATAATACACGGTTATCAATAGATCACAATGATCAGGGTGAAGCGGTCCGCCATTTTGGATCTTCCGTGAAAATCAACGTCACATATAATTCGAACACAAACGTTTTTTTGGAATTAGCGTGACAAATAATTTGAAAGTGGCCAATTTTTAAAGTTGCGAGTTTCATCACCGTTGTTTGTTATTGTGGGACATTTTTGATTCAATTATGTATGGCATTTGCATATTAAAATTAGGGCATGCAGACAAATGATAGACAAATAATGGCATTGACTTCGCAGGATATCCACCACCAATGAAGAATTTCAGTGTAAAAAATCTTCACATTTCTAGGAAAGTGTGCCCGAAAAGGTCATGGAATTTCCTGAAGTTGGTCATGGAAAAGTCATGGAATTTCAGACATCCTAAGGTGTACGAACCCTGCTTATATAAAACAATGTACATGTTTTCTTTTAAATCACAGTCACTCCCCTTGGTTTTAAAATCAGTCTCCAGGAAGATCTTAAGAGTGATTTTCAGCTCACTGTTTTCCACAAGGATGCACTGGTACCTACTATCATTATAGTGTATCGATTAGAAAATACTCCAAATACTTTTTAGAATATTGAGATCAATCTTATTAAAACCAGATCTACAAAACCTGCTACCCATCTTTAGTTGTCGCTCCTGTAGATCTGGGATCAGCGTACCCATTTCCGCGTTCCGAGTATTGACCAATCACAGAGTTTCTCAGCTATTTAGGGATGTATGTTTGAAAACGTCAAGGTCAGGTCACAACTGTGTGAGAAAGACGGGTTGATCTGGAGATATTCTGAACAGAGTAATGTGTCCTGAGTTGATCAATATATCTAAGTTCTATTGATGTTAACCCTTTCGTACTTATACCGGCCAAAACCAGCTGGCATCATATATACCCATAACGGCCGAAACCGGCTGCAATTCACCACCACGTAAAAAAATAGCCGCACAGTAAAATGTTCGTCAAGTGAGAGGTCGTCGGTAGTCCACATCGTTGGACAAGGAAATAGTCGACAATATACGTTCAAATTTTATTGTAAATCATGCAATAAACGTATAACAAGTTTATTTAATTGAAGACGTACCTTCCTTGTGGTGAAAATTGAGAAAATCGGCGAAGAATTTGCCGTTTTTTGACCATTTTCAACGCTATCGAAATCCCACTTCCGCGGTAGAATGTTAGAGATATGGTTTCATTTTAAAGGTCATTTCCGGCTCTTTCGACCTGTGATGAGTGATTTGATTGGATAGGATTGGATAACGAAGGATTTGATTGGATAGAGATGTCATCATTCTTTGATAGCGTGACCAAATTGACCTCGACCAGGCTCTGTTAGTATCGCGAAGCCGAATAATTGAGAATGCGGTAATCGTGTGAGACAATGGCAGTGATTGGCCGGCTGCCTGTCTGTGTGTCGGTCTTCAGTGCCGAGTGAATTTCTCGCCATAGAAAATGGCTCCGTTGAAACTTTAGCGAGCCGACTGTTGGATTTACAATGGAAATAATGGGTTTCTCGGATTTATATGTCGGATTAAAACCCACACGGACGATGCACTGGTATTTTAGCACGATCGTCCGGTTGAATTGGGCGAATCGTGAAGAGATTTTTTATGGAAACTATCATTTGGCTGGGACATACACTCACGGTATGTTGTCGAAATCAGAGATTTTTTTTTTTTTTATTTTATTTTCTCGCCTGGTCTGGTTTTATTTTAGACACAAAATGGGCAGATATTTTGAAAGACAGATTAATTAAAGTATGGGCTTTCTGAAAATATATATATTTAGCGGGGTTTCAATCAAGCTACATGCAAATATATTGCTTAAAAAAAGACTGTCTATAACAAAATCCTCTCGCATGCATTTATCCGAACATACAAGGCTGACAAACGAGATTATCAGCAAGTAGCAAAGAGTTAATCAAATATCATCATTGTTTGTAGAGAATAATCGAAATCGCCATTTCAATTTTTTTTGCAACTGTGCAGCGTCTGCGCAGTGAGGTCACGAAAGGTCATTTGTACCAACGGCTGCATTCTGGCCAGGTTGAAAGTGGGTCATATCTTGGGAAAAGTACTTTTTCTGTGGAACTAAATTGTGTTCAGGATAAATATATATCTGGAGCCGTTCTTTAGCCCATCTGGCGGTAGTCCATGAGATTTTTCAATAATTTTACGTACAGTTGCACAAAATATCAACTGTTTTCCAACACACGGCCTATCTCTCCAACGTTAAAAACTTCCGATTTGGTACAAACAGGAAGTTCACAAAAAGCTGCGCAGTTGCAAAAAATTGAAATGGCGATAGTCTATAAAACAGTAATCTGATGAAATGAGCTAAAATATGTGAGAAGATGAGATTTATTCATATCGTACACCTGTAATCCCCTCATTTCGAAGTGAGACAGGCACATGACCTTGATCTGCTAAGAGCTGTTGTTGGAATGCGGAAACCCGAGCCTTGGCCTAGGATCTTGAATCGGTGACAGTTATGATGGGGAGCGTTTGTTTTTAAAGAATCTGGTTTTAATCAGATTGACATCGAGATAGATCTTAATGCCTGTTCGCCTTTCATACCATTCATTGAACTGTTATCATTACAGCAGCTCTGTATGTCCCACAGATAGCAAAATGGTAATTAGTTTTGTTGGAAATATTACAGAGGTTTTGTTATGAAATTTTACCAAATTATCGAATTGTCCTTCCTGCACTAGTTATTTCCCCAACTGTATTTATTTCACATTGATCAATTATTAGTTGTTGTTGACTGACTGCTGTAACTAGGTATATTTACTGCTATAGGTTTCTGACATGTCAGTGCCGCCCAACATCTTGCGGGATCAACTATTCCACATTTCCATCCTCCAAGATCCGGTAGCTGCTCTGGATGCCCCCACTTCTGCACCCAATTCTTACTTCGGAATGACGGTAAAACCAAGAAAATAATGTTTTATT
This sequence comes from Hanleya hanleyi, assembly GCA_036873755.1. Classification (NCBI taxonomy): domain Eukaryota; kingdom Metazoa; phylum Mollusca; class Polyplacophora; order Lepidopleurida; family Hanleyidae; genus Hanleya; species Hanleya hanleyi. The sequence continues at coordinate 10,867 of JAVTVY010016837.1, read as the reverse complement.
ATTAACCAGCCTTCAAGAATACTTGCTGCAAAATTTTTACAAAATTTGTGCTGTTAATTAATGTTTCATATCCGATATAAAGACAACAGAAGCGACATAGGCGCCACATATTTCTTGCAACTTGTTCCTGTCACAGCAAGGGGAACAACTCTGCAATAATCACAATCAGGGGAAATCATTCTATGCAGCAATGGGAATGGATGTATGCCAAACATATTTGCCACTGCTAAACACTCCTGCAGATATACTATATGTGGTATAAAATCTTCAGAACATACTCTTTGTAACATCCCAAGGCCAGTCTAATTACTATTTGTTCGTTGATTTCTGTTGGGTGATATAGTAATTAAAGACGGACTCGTGTATCTTTTAATGTTTCTCTGACACGGCTTGATGGAACTACTTCATCAGCACATCATAGCTCATCAAAATTGATGAATGCTCATAATTTTGGGTGACAATCATTGCTAATGTCATCTCAGATTTCTTGCCAGTTTTTCAAAATATTCCCAAATAGCAAATCTCGAATGATTTTTCTCAACATGGGGTTTGGCAAATATTAGTAAATGATAAACTTAATCAAACCTCAAATATATTATTTGTTTCACTTGCTCTGATTTGTTAGGCGAAATCTGTAAACTGAGAAATGAAGCAAAGCTTGGTCCAAATGTTGAACTCGATTCTGTCTAATAATATCTTGAATTTTTATTTAGGTTTTGGAAAACATGGTGGCACATATATCCACTGCTGTGCTCCCTTATGACAACTCAGACAGTGACCCGAGGGAAATCGTATACAGAATCACAGAGCCACTGGAGAGAGATCAGGGCTCTGTTGAGCACGTGGATAACCCCTTTAAGATGGTGTACCGGTTCACACAGAATGACGTCAACAATGACAAGATCATATATCGACCTCCTATTGCAGAGCTAGGATCGCATGCTAGAGAGGTGGCCTTCAGCTTTGTGGGTAAGATTATTGGAAACAAGCTCTGATATTTATCTGGGAAAATTTTTCTTTTTCACTTCCAGTACAATTTGTAGACCATCGTTTGTCTGATGTTACAAGTCTGTCTGTTGTTTCATCACTTCAGAAATTAAAAGAAACAGACATGGCAATAAAGCCTCAAATTATTAAATCACACTGTTATAATTCAATCAACCCCACATTTGTGTGCAAATTCATTCTAATACCTTAATCACTTTCCAAAATTAACCCCCCAAAAAAATATTGGATTACGGTAATCCTTCCAATAAATTGACATTCGATTACACCCGATTTTAGCTTAAGTTTCGATCAAAGATCCACGTCTGTCAAACGAATAGTTACAATGGGTTGTAACTTTGCATGGAATTTCCTGGGTTATTTCCCTTTAGCACCCGCACATGGTAAAATACTTGCCTTACGTGAAGTTAGTCAAACTGTCAAACAATTAGGAATAAAATCAAAATAGTAAGTACCAATTCGGGAATTGAGTTGAAATAAATTATCATGTGTGGAGGAATTTCGAAAAAAGAATAGGCCTTCGGACAAATGTGGAACAGTCTTGCGCACTTTTTACTCTCAATTCCATTTGATCACTGCATTTTTCTGGGATGCTCTCCTTCATCCAGAATCAATAAACCTGATCACCCCCATAATCCCCCCCCCCAATTTACACTTCCAGTGATCGATTTATTAGAGACTTTACCTTCATCATTTTGGACCATTTTATCAACTTTCTGATCTAATAAATTTGATCATCCCTTGATTTTATGGTGGTAATACATCTATTACAGGATTTACATCAGCCAAATAATAAGCTTCTCATAGTTGTGCCTCATTCTGCTGCAATTTTCGTCACTGCCACCCTTGATGTGACTGTTAGAGAGTACTTTTCCGAATTTTTTGCTGGATGTCGACACTGATCAGAGGATGCAATAGGCATGAATGATGCTGGTCGTGAACATTCAGTGTGTACGATTTAATGTTTTATAATTTTCTGTACACGAGGGAGATATGAAAGATGTCACACCCGTATATTGTGTAGCCGACTTTAGGAACTCCTTGATCATGTTAATTCTTAGACAAAGGTTTGCCCGAGTGCACTGACGTATGTCTCACATCGTAAATTCGTGTTTCGTACTTTCCTCTTCTGCCTATGCCAACAGCATGGGAAATATTTTTGACTATTGCTATTAACTGGTGTAATTATGGTAAATCTGCATCAAATTATTCTACTATTCGAAGAAAGGATCATTTTACATACATTGTTGATAAATGTGGCAACCTAAAAAACTAGTCCAGTTATCGTGAATTAAAATTATTTCCCGTACTGTAGGTATAGGAAAAAGAAGAAACGTATGAACCGCAAATATATATCGAGAGTATGACATCAGCACCCTTCAGTGCACCACAACAAACCTTTGTTTGAGAATTAAATCAGGAATGGTCCATTGTATATACAATCTACCTGTGACACTCATTTTCAGTGTCAGATGAAGGGACTGGTGTGAGGGAGCCAGAGCAGAAGTTTGTCATCCGAGTGGTCCCCGTGAACAATATGGCTCCGCGTTTCCGAAACGCCAACCCTCAGGTCATTGTGCCTCAAGCTGGTTATGTCCCCGTGGGACGGAATGTCCTTCAAGTGACCGATACAGACACAGATATGACCAAACTAGAGCTGACAGTCATACAGCTTCCCGTTAGTGGGGTACTGGTCAAGAATGACCAGGGGATTAAAGTCCAACTACAACTTGGTAAGTTGGTTCCCATTATAATGGCATGTTGGCATCATTAATTATACACCTGTTTGTATGTAATTCATACTGCCTGGATGCAATAGTTTGCCAAAGTTATGAAATATTTGAATCAGATACACAGACCCTTAGGTGTCATTAAAAAATTAGTAACACAATTTCAGCAAATAATTGACACTTGCATGATGCAAGTATACATATATTAGCGCAGACATGTACCAGATCTCATTCCCTGATGCGCTATATTACCCCTCAGCCCATAGGGCTGTGGGGTCTTGTCATTGCCATGTACGTACGTCCGTCCGTCCTAGCGTCCGTCCGTCCTAGCGTCCGTCCGTCAACATTTTCTTGTCCGCTAAATATCTGCAGATCTATGAAGTCGGGCCTGACCAAACTTTGGTGAGAGCTTTCTGAATGTTGACAGATGAAATGATTAGATTTTCAGATGGCTATGATGATGTCATGATTTTTAATTATTTTTTTTATTATTTATTGATGGCGTAGCTTTTGCACTGTTATCTATGCCCATCAACATGTTCTTGTCCGCTGAATATCTGCAGATCTATGAAGTCGGGCCTGACCAAACTTTGGTGAGAGCTTCCTGAATGTTGACAGATGAAATGATTAGATTTTCAGATGGCTATGATGATGTCATGATTTAAAAAAAAAATTTATTATTTATTGATGGCTTAGCTTCTGCACTGTTATCTATGCCCATCAACATGTTCTTGTCCGCTGAATATCTGCAGATCTATCAAGTCGGGCCTGACCAAACTTTGGTGAGAGCTTCCTGAATGTTGACAGATGAAATGATTAGATTTTCAGATGGCTGTGATAATTTCATGATTTTTAATTTTTTTAAATTTTTTAATTTATTGATGGCTTAGCTTTTGCACTGTTATCTATGCCCATCTGGAACCCTTGGTTGCATGTTTCGTTGTGAATTTTGAAGGTTCCCTGATAAAAGAAAGCCTGGTCCATTCATGATTCTCATTGAATGAAGGACAACATTTTTCTTAAATTTTGCTATTATGCTATTAAATCATTCTATTCTACATGTAACATCATATGATTTATCTAAAACTTTTGCATGAACCATATTTGTGTCCACACATTTAACTAGTACAACATAATGCTTCAATTATTGTCACCAAACATGTTACTGTACCTTGGAAATTATGTAAAACGAGTGATTAGGAGAGCCCATTTTTAGCCTGACTGTGTGCAATTTTGAATCAGTTTGCATACCTGGAGCTTATGCCCCCCCCCCCCAAAAAAAATAATGATAAGGGTGGGCCTGTGTCAATAAGTGTGTTTACTTGTTATCACACTTGTGCAATGCATAAATTGCCACTGATAAAGCTACACTTCCTTGCATGCTGTAATCCCAGCACACGTGAAACCGAAGTCTGTTATATACGGTATCCAGGGATTTTTTGCAGGTTCCGATCCCAAACTCCCAGTTCCTTTTCGTAATTCATTATTGAGGGTCCAATTTTTTTAAGTGAATTTCAGCGCAAAGAGCCTGTGATCAATCACAAAACAGAGGTTTATTAACATGAAATTCAATACCCAGCTATGCAATCGGATCGATATTGAGGCTTCCAGAAGCTTTTTCTAGGAGTATTTCCTTCAGAAATCCTTTCAAACTGAACAACAACAACACTTTCATTTTTTGTTTCATTTGAGTTTTGGGTGTCCATATGTTTTCCAAAACTAAACTGGCTCTAGATGCAGCCCTGATCCTACTTGACTAAAAAAAAACAGGCTGAGGGGTCCACGCACCTTTTAGGTGCTTGCCTGCAATTCATGTTATATATTGAATGGATCCATGGTCGTACCTGTCTTGGTGTTCATTTCTTTGTTTTCATTTCTACTTATACAGGTGATGTTTTAAGCTATGAAGAGGTAATAAACAATGTGATGTACTACAGCCATGACGGCTCTGACAGACCCTCCACGGACAGTTTCCAGTTAGTTGTTACAGACGGGGCTCATGAGACTCAGACCACTATCGCTGTGAGAATTATCAGCGTTGATAAGTCTGCCCCCTCCGCTATACCCTCGGCCAGTCAACGCATCCTCGTGCCTGAAGGTAAAATTCTTATTTTCATTTGAATTAAGGGAAACAGACAAAATCTGTCCGATTCATCACAGAAAAAGGAGATGGTGGGGGATAACTTCAAATGAGAAAAAGTCATGATAAAATTAGTTTAGTCATCAAGTTTGATAGAGCGAAAAAATAGAGCAAAATTCCAGTTGTTCAATCAGTGGTTCATACAAGAGCGTATACAAATGCCATAACTCTTATGTTATGCATGCCAAATCTTACAAGGATTCTAATACATCTTGGTGTGCAATATCAAGGTGCTGAGGGTTGTAGCATCTCTGGTTCCTCATGTTTTAGGTGAAATTATTGTTTCAGTGACAAATGCATTATAGTTGTCTTCCACGTTTACATAAAGTGAAGATTTCAAATTACCTAATCTACTTTCTGCCCCTCTGCTTATCATCAACCCACAATGCATCAGAAGCTGTCATGTTCTTCTTCTTCTTTCAAGGGTCAGTTTAAATATGTCTCGCTGTACCTGTGTGTTCTGTTTGGCAGTCCTGATCAACATCTATTCAACTTTAGTATCTTCTTATTTTGGATTTAAGGACAAAGTTTAGCTTTGAAACGTGATTCCATGGCCTTTGAGGACTCGGATGATGTAGATGGGAGATTGAAGATCACTCTTGGCTCAGAGCCGACTTATGGCAGTCTTTACTTCAAGGGAAAACGAGAGGCAATTCGAGTCGGTAACAGCTTCACACAGGAGGATATCAACAAGGGTCGTATAAGGTATGTGTACTTGAAAATGTGATGTTTGAGTGAATGTTCTGCCTAATTCCTTCACATCCAATGAAAATTGTCTGTTTAATTTTGAAATTCAGACCAACCAATCAAACTAAAAAATTTAGACCAACCAATCAAATGCACAGAGATTTAGGATATACCATGATGCCAATTGGATTTTCTGTAGAGAGTTTCTCTTCAGGTACTCTTATGATAGGCTGGATTGTCTTCTATTTTACCTCACCAGCCAATAAATATACAGTATTTTTGTTTGAAAATTTAAAGTAACCAATCAAAATGGGAAGATATCATATGATACCCTACATGGAGTTTCTATAAAAATTATGGCATCTTTTCAGCTTGCGCAAAATGTCTGGAAATGTAGCACCTGATTTATTGATTAGTTCTGCCTGCTGTAGGTTGGTTTATTTCGGCCTTGACTGAAAATGTGAGTTTACTAGTTCACTAGTGATGTTGTGTTGCAACTTGTCAAATGAAAAGTTTTATCATGAAGACATGCAAACTTCTCTCTATCATCTCAATCACTCAACATGTTTATTGTGATAATTCCACAACTTAAATCGCATTTTCACAACATTTTTCCTGCCTCTGTTGTTTCCCTCAGTTACAAGGCAGACAATGAGATTGGTGACCGTGCCCTCACAGAGACGGTATATTTCAATGTTAGTGATGGCAGTAACAATGTTCTGCCTAACCAGGTACTGAGCATCACAGTCATGCCGAGCAATAACCAACCACCCACCGTCACTGTCGGACATGGACTACAGGTCAGGCTTACAAACAGTCACAAATACTTATTGTATTCATTGCAACAAGGTAGCTGTCATATTTGAGAGGGATTGGGGAGGTGGTTGATGGGGAGGTCATAGTGTTAGGCTAGTTCTGGGAAAACAGATTGAGAATGGGGCGGTTTGGTGGTGTGGATGCCAGAGTTTCTTTGCTACCTTGAAATTCTTGAAATTGCTTTCATTGAAAATATCATTTTTTGGGGAATTGGTTGAAATTGCGAGTAAAATAAATATTGTATTCTCTGGGAATATCGTTCAACTGTCAGATTTGTATAATTTGCTAAAACCTGTTGACATTTCTTGTGTTTTGTTGCAGGTCGAAGAAAGCAGACAAGAAAAGCTGACTAACCACGACATCTCTGTCACTGACATTGACTCTCCCGTCTCTGAACTGTCAATCATTCTAGACACCCCACCCACATTTGGTGTTGTACAGAATAACAAACCATGTAAGAGAATGTTACCAGTATTAGTAAACGTTCAGTAAAAACTGATCACTTCAATTGGTCTTAGTATATCTCTTTTGATTTGGCTGTCCAGTTTCTATATCAATGTTTAAAACTTCTGATTTGGCCCTTGAGTTTCTGTATCAGTCTTTAAATCTTTCGTTTTGCTGTTCAATATCATTATCGGCTGTTCAAGGTGTTTTCTTTGTTTTTGTTGCTTTTACCTAAATCTAATACAGGCATATTTGTAAGGTCACTTGACTGTGAAATCTATCGGTTCTATCTGTTGAAATACTGTTTGATCATTTTACTCTGGAAGCAAGAATAAAACCAAGAGTCAATTGAAGTTTTATCAGGGAGGTCCTCTCAATATGAGTTGATAGATCTCCTTGAGATATGTGCAAAACTTTAAAAAAAAATAAAAATAATAATAATAAAATAAAATACAAAAAATAAAATATGTTCAAATTATGGGACAGGTTAACTGATTCACTTCTTTTCATTAACAAAAATCTGTATGTATATAGTGTATGTTTATGTATATATGTCCTTTCTTTGATCTAAATTTTAGTCAGATGTGTATACTTCTGGAACAGAATTTGTGTTAAAATTTTCAGAATTTGCACAAAAAAACTTACTAATCATAACTGCAGGATAAACATTGGGGTTATACAGGGTATGAAATAGACAAACAAATTCTAGTTGCCCTTCGGCAAGCACCGGCAACCAATACATCCAAATGCATTGCAATTTGGACAGAATTTGGTTGCCCAAAGGAAATTTAGGTTGCCCCGGGCAACCGGGCAAAGGGCTATTTTGCACCCTGTTATATATTCCTTTTGCAGTGTTTGGTTCCGAACATGCCAGGAAGAGGATAGTGACATCGTTCTCAGTACAGGACTTGCTTGATGGACACGTCTATTATGTTCAAAGTGACCACAAGAACAAAGAGCCAGCCTGGGATAATTTCCTCTTCCACGCCACTGATGGCATCAATCAGTCACCCACCGAGCGATTCAATATCTCCATTATTGTATGTTTTATTCCATAAGTTTCATTTGCTTATGGAAAAATCTCTAATATTTCAGTCAACCTATTAAAATTCAATTACCCTCAATTTTGTGGACAAAATTCAATCAGTTGTTCAATTAAGAGCACTAAATTAAGGAATTAATTAAATAATAGATTATGTGCATGACAATTCTTTATCATATTTATGAAATTTGATCTCCTCCTGAGTGTATGATAAGAAATTTCACTTTCTGTGATCAAATTATTAGAGGATTTACCTATTTCAAATATATGAAATAGTTTAAACCCATTCAATATCTTTGATCATATTTCATCTGGAATAGTTTAAACCCATTCAATATCTTTGATCATATTTCATCTGGAATGCATATACATATATTGTACAGTACAGTAGGTTTGAGGTGACTACCAATACCATTGACAATATAAGAACCTAGAGTACAAATTTACTGCTTTACTGTTCAAAATCTAAACATGTGTATCCAAAAACATTTCTCACTCGACTCATTGCTTTGCGCTTTTATCTTTGCACAGGCCATCAATGATGAGAACCCCCTGATAGTTACAGAGCAACTGTTTGTACAGGAGGACAAATCTGTGTCCATGACCAACGCCACCTTCTATGTGATTGATATCGACACACCATCGGAGGAACTGTTCTTCTCCCTGGAGAGCCCTCCTTCTCATGGTAGTTCACTTGTATTTGGTATAAGGTCACAAAGGGGACCTCTTGGGCGAGGGGAGTATTTTATCCAAATGTTGAATTTGATTTTTCAGGAAATCATCAAATAATTAATATCTCCAGATTCTATAACTCAACTTGCTGGACTAGCTTGATTGCCCATATGCAAAATAATATACGTTTTCTAGCTGTTGCATTGAATGTTACTACACAAGTGGAATATTAATATGGATGAAACTGTGATCTAATACATGCTTTGGAATTAACAAACCTGTTTGCAATATTTCAGGAACACTTGCCAGGAAAGAGTTCATACAAGACCCTCCATTGTCTGCGGCAACTCTGAGGAAAGGAGCAATGTTCACTTATGAGGTAAATGTAACATTTATCTGCATACCGACTCACATAGGAACGAGATAACCGACCAGAAAACAGTTTGAGTATCCTCTCCAGGTTACTTTGCAATGTTTGGAGAAGTTCCAGGATCCAACATCTTTTACAAAGCTGAGGTTGAAAAGAGATAATCCACATCAATAAATTTTGGATTTCTCACCAGGCTAATGTTGTTCACTGAATTTGCCGCATGTTTCACATGTCATCTAGGCTCACTAACTTGTTACTATTTGATTATTATTCATGCCATCTGGTGTACTAAATGGCAGGGGGATAAATTTGACCCGAAGACAAAGCATAGCGCGGCGTTATGTGTTGAGATAATGTTACGCTTCCATTGCGACATTTCCATTCCACTAACGTGGGCATGACACAACCAAGTGCATTTGGTGACGTCACCGAACACAGTCACCACATGCTATGATATGCATTCTGAATGCTGAGGAATGATGACATCATAATTTACTAAAAACAGCACCAAAATCAAGGACTTAGGTGATGTGTGTTTTCGAGATAGGCCATCTTTCATCGAATTTCCATTCTCCTGTAAATTGACTCTTGAGACTTGATTGATTTTTTTACCAAACCAATTCTTCTTTTACCATCCATTCAATCAAAATATAGCCAAAAATTGGAAAACTTTGCATTTCACCTTTAAATTTGAAGATGCTTTGATTCTTAAAGGCGCAGATGTTTTTGAATATTTCCTAAATTGCGAAAAAAAAATTTCACCCATGCTACATCTTATTTTTATACAGGATGTATTAGGAGAACTGATTGTGTACACCCACACTGAAGGGGAGGTAACCACGGACTCCTTCACCCTCACTCTGACTGATGGCACATTCACAGACACAAAGACGATCAGTGTAATCATTGGACTGGTCAATGATGAGACGCCCAGACTTGTGGTCAACCATGGTCTCCGGATGCCTGCTGGTTAGTAATATAAAATTCAAGATATTACATGAACATGCCTTCTATTAGAAACTTGGAGTTTGATTGAAAATTGTTGAAGATCTACAAAAGTATGTTATGTGGACATAGTGCCCTCTGGAGAAGGGGGGGGGGGGTACTTTGGGATGGGAGAAAAAGATGGAGATTTGACTTTAACCATGTTTCTCACTCCATGTTTTTAATGTGAGTGAATGCAGTCATCTTACATTCAAGTGAACTGTGCCAAGAAAATGTTCAGTGGAAAATTTCTTCGTATGAATCCTGGGGTAAAAAATATCACATTTTCTTGTTGGGAGATGTTATGTCTATTTAAATTAATTGGCAGACATCCCATCTTGTTTTCTGTCTGCAGTGTGAAAAATTAAAAACCCAATCCCTAAAAACTTGTTGCAGGCTCAACACATGCCATCAAGTCACTCGACTTGAGAGCGACAGATGTGGATTCTGAAGATGACAGTATCATATACACCCTGACCAAGGACCCCACCGTTGGCCAGCTCCGCCTCAATAAGAAGGGTCGGACGAATGGTCTGTCTGCCAATGGCCCCAAAACATCCTACACACAGGCCGATATTGACAAAGGTCTGCAAGTGTTCAATTTATATTTCTCTAATAGTTTGATACAATTTCCAGGTGAAAATGTTGACTTCATTATGATCGACAGAAACTTTCAGTAATATGAGGTATTATTTTGACACTAATTATAACGCTGAAGTTTGGGGACAAAATATTGGCCGCACTATAAGTGAGTGGCGCTATAGTGAATCTTAAATAATGACTGAGTACATATTATAGTTATATATTGAGGGTCATAACAGTGTCCATGCTATACTGAAGCCCACTTGATAATGAATCATGTTATAATGAGGGACAAGTGTGAGTAGTCAGTTCCATAATCTTTTTGTTCCATCAGCTTTGGAGAAAGCCTTACAGTACTTCATATTTATACTTTCTCTAATATGGACAACCACTTC